>CALSCE010009442.1:2850066-2941653 GCA_943593645.1 Bovichtus variegatus | reverse complement strand
GATGGATGACTTGCTCGACGCTATGTGTGGCTTCCCTCCATCCATCTAGTGTTTCTGGTGTTTCTGCTGAACGGACACTTCAAATAATTTGTTGAATGTAAAAACTTCTTTTTTATTCATTTATTTTATTTTAAAAGGGCAGAACCATCGCAGTCCACATTAAATATCCTCCTGATAGTTTCCATTTTCACTTCCTTGGTTGATCTCTGGTCCATGTGATCAGAAATGTTAGTTTTTCAGGATAGTTTCCACAGCAGCTCTATAACAAAGAGTTCAGTCATAAGAAACATCATCAGTGTTTCAGTCTGGAACAGAAAGCTGATGAAGACTCTGCTGCTGTGAGGTTCATAATCCAGTCGTCCTCTTCTGCTCTGCAGAAAGAGAGAAGAATGTGCTTTTAGAGGTTCAATAAAAGCATATGATGTGTCCACTAATATGTGGATAATAACAGAAAAGTCATTCGTCTCATAATAACTTGGGCTTTGCTTTATGAATAAATGGTTGTGTGATTTGTAAAAGAACTTTCAATAGAAAATTATATTTTTCTCTTCTGGAAAAACACTAAATATTTTTTTTTTTAATAAGTTAATATAATGCTCAAAATATTACAGTTTTATATGCAAAGGTCTTTTCGCAATGGTTATAATTTAAACGCTGCATTTTAATGGCATTACATTTGGTGAAGAGCGCATAATGACTTGTTTAGGACTCGAGACTCAAAGTTTAGACTTGAGACTTGAGTGCAAAGACTTGTAACTTGTAAAACAATGACTTGGTTCCACCTCTGTAATGTAGTATACAGCATAACTCAGTAGGAGGTGAGAATGCTGTATAGAAAAAAGTAATTTGTTTTATTATGTTTCACATAATTCAATTTCACAGATTTCTTTTTAGTAAAAAAAAAAAAAAAAAAAAAAAAATTTTTTTATTAATATTTTATGTAAATTTTATTTTTATCATCATTTAATACTGTGCCATGAAGGTCACGTCAGACAAGTTACTTTATAATTCAAGGAGGGAGAGAACCAAGAGAAATACTCATTTACAAGTCTTTACAAGAGTTTATACAAATCTACAAAAACTCCAACTTCAATAAAGCAATTTGGGTCAGAAGAGTTGGAAAGAGTCACAACATCTGGAAGCCAGAAAACCTTCACTGTAGCCACATTTATGAAGTAGATTCCCATTTAACGCACTCCAAACTAAATAGGACATTTAAAGATACGTCATTTTTCACCTCAGTTAATACTAAAATTGAACAAAACTTCCAGTTGGTCAAATCCTCAAATGTATCGAGATTTTTATGCAGAAAAAGGAAAATGATCTTCTAAAGTTGTCTCAACATGAACTCTGGAAGACCTAAAAGAAACATCTAAAATCAAAGTCCCCACTTCCAGAATGCATCAATTGTCGGTGCGGCGTGGTGTATTTTATGAACTGTAGTTGTACAGTCAGTATCGTAATGATAGGTTGGGCAGCTGGTGGCTTTACGGCATGTTTTTGAACAGATTCAGACCCTGAAACCTTCATATCTGTGGATTTTGTGGTGTCTGCTGCACTTGCTTTCAAACTTCTCCCATCTGCCCTCACAGCCGACCACTGCTCACGCCCATCGTGAGGCTCAATAAAGGACGAGCTCTCACTCCCACAAGATTTATTTGTCTGCTTTTTGAAGCTTTAAAAAAGGCATTTAGCCGTGTTCAAACCTGCAGGCAACCCAGGGGCTTCCAATGAAGGGCAACTATTTAAAAAATGTGATTTCCATATTAAAAAAAGTGCATACTTTACACTCTTATTTACCAAAACTGACACCAGCCTGGGACGCTTCAAAGGGGCAGCAAAGGGGTTAGAGAGGACAAACAAATATATAAAAGTTGATATGTCCTGTTTTCTCTTTTCATCAGACGACTTGGACTTTGCTTTTAAAGCTGAAGTCTTTTTAATGTTAACACTATACCAGCAATGATGGAGCATCTAGTGTCGTGAAGCAGGCTGCTCTCATACACTGTCAGTAGCTACACCTATGAAAGGTAACGCACTGTAGTTCATATATACTGTCCAATGTGCAAGAACACAGGACTTTCCCCCAGTGGACTAATGTTCCTAAATGTTCATAAAACCAGAAGTCAACACTGATTTATTTGTAACTGTAAGTAACACTGTTGTCGTTATTTCAACCCAAACAGCGATCTTTTCTCAAACGTAACCGTGTACGTTTCTTCATGTGAATACGGTTTCTTTTGAAAAGGACAGTGTGCATGTGACAAGCAGAAATAAACACGTGTTGCTGGACATCGGTCGGGGAACGCGTGAAAAAAGAGGAATTACTTGTAATAATAAATCATACGAATATGTTGTTCTGACGTTGTGTCACCTCATTGTGGTTAGAATTCACTGAAAATGTCGTCTAACAACCAAATAGCAAGAATATCTGTGTTTTTACTGAAGAGAGGAAGTTAGTGTTTGAATATTATAGACACATTATGTACAGCTTCATATTTACATATTCATATTTATATATTTATATTATTTATATTTACATTCCTGTCACTCAACGTTCAGAATTTTCACTTTTAGCTCTGTTTTTGGTCTCCACCCTTTCCTGATTACTATGTATGTGGACGCTAACTTTATCTGTCTTCTGTATTGTGCTGGTAACAGTGGGTTTATATAGAGCTTGTTTGTAAAAATTTTAATTAATTAAGTAAACGCATCTGGAAATAGAGTTGATGTGAATTTCCTTAAAAACAAAACAATGAGCTAGAAGAGGCTAAAAAGCTCTGTTGGTAGAGTTGGGTCCTAATGGTGTATAGGTTTCCCCTTAGTGTTGATATTTTAAAACAATCATAGAAGGTACACAAAGGTACAGTATTTAATTTAGCTTTAAACCATGTTTTAAATAGAACTCGTTTATCAGTTTAAACCATAGACAACCACCTTTTCTGCTGATTTAAAAGGTGAACGTCATTATTTCATGCAGAGGATAGTGAGGGACCTTTGAGGTTTTCATTTTAAGCACATATAAAGTAGGCTGAGGATCAGATGTGTCTCATTCACAAACCTGACATGATGCACGATATGGATTCAACCATCCACTCAGAACCGAACATGTGCATCCATAATACATGTTTTGTAACGCTTGTTCAAAGATAATATGCTGCAACATATCTTGGGATGATAATGTCAGCAGCCTCTGGTTTGATGTCTACATATGGTCATATTTGGGATGAGCTTTGTGAGCTCACTTGTATATCTTCCAGATATCCCCGTGCATGTTTTAGTTCAAACTGTCAGAGCAGCTGCCTGGGACTGTAATTCATCGTCATCAGAATATTACCTCTTATTGAGGCTGCCTCTCTGTGCTGCCATTAAGATGGCCTCCTTCATAGTCCAGCTGGCACAGGATCATGTTGTTCTTGAGGAAAAACTTGTCTCCCACGCAAAATCTGCAGAGAGAATATAAAAATATGGAACTGGGTCTTGGTTCTTTTTGCTTGAGCCGAAGTGAATCATGAGGTCCCGGAGGAGCATTTCAGGCATATTTTCAGCACTGCTTTGATAATCAGAAAATTAATCTTGCATGATTGCTGCCTGATAAACTATCCATACAAAGTTTTTAACCCCTCAAGGTTTTAAAGTATGCAGTAAACTTTCTGATTACAATGCATTGGTGATATGCTCATAATGAGCAGTGAGCTCACTCACTAGTGCACCTCCCAGATAAGTCAACTGAATTTGATCTCCCTGGCTAATTGCTCCCCTAATCTTACCTCTGGCGGCAGAGCTGACAGGCGAAGCAGTCTAAATGGTAGACGTTGTCTCTGGCTCTCATCACCATCTCAAAGGCAGGGATCAGCTTACTGCAGGCTGCACAGTTCCCCGTCACCCCAAAGAGCCTGCAGAGGAAAAGAGGGCGACAAGCAGACCTTTAGTCTGGACGCACTTAAAGATACATTTCAGCCAAGAGCTGAAGAGGAAGAAAAAAAACACTGAAAAAAAGAGCAGAAAAGTAGTTCAACGACTGCGTTTCCTACAGATTGTTGCTGCTGCTACCACCAATGCATCACATTGTATGGATTTTGTACGAAATTAAGAGCAGCCAAGTAGGAGAAAAGATTCCCATCAGCCTCATAGTTGTAATTATGAGTAGGAGTTGGATACATTTCCTTTGGGGAATGTGAATGAACCAAATTTTGGAGCAATCCATCCAGTAGTTTCAGAGACATTTCACTCAAAACAACAAATGTCAATATCATAGTGAGTTTTTACAGACTGAGCTCGGGTTGGACTCATTTAAAGTTTCTCAATACGATCTTCAGAGCATTAATACGGCAGCAAACAACTTTTCCTTTTGTAAACATGTATTGGAGTAATGTCTACCTGAGCAGAGAATAAAGTGTGTGTGTGTTATATATGTACGTGTTGTAATCCGAGCTTCTCTGTGCTGTGTTTATACAGCCGGTCCGGCCTCACGTGCTTGTTAGTGCATGTGAGTCCTTGTGTGTGTGCCCCGCTGGCTGGCTAATGGCCGCTGCACGCATACGGAAGTTACCGCTAATAACACCGTCCCGACCAACGGCATTGTCGCGGAAGTGTAACTCCCACCCTGCGGTTCCCGCTCAGGTTTGCACTGTTAGCTGTTAGCTGTTAGCTGCTAGCTGTTAGCCGCCGGCTCAGCCTTCTCCATGTTGAGCCGTGTGGAGACAATCCCTCTGCTCCTCATTTCGAATGGAGAACCTTTAACTTTAAATATTATACATAGACATTACATTACGTGCATTTAAGTGTGTTTTGGGGTGTATCAGAGGGAGCTTGCGTCAGACGTAAAAACATTTTTTTTTAAAGAATGTGCTAATTTAGCCTCCAGTGGTGTACATGTTGTGATTAAAGGCCTAGCAAAGCAGTCAGCCATCTTGGAATAATGTGAGAACGCTCCCATGTCGTAATGCAGGATTACTAGTTTGTTTTCGTTTTTTTTTTTTTAAATCTCTTCTAAACTAACTTCTGTTGTTGCTGCAGGAAACTCAAAATGGTTTACTTGCTGTGAACCACGGGACTTTTGAGTCAAATGGCAAATCTTTCATAAACTGGATATAACTTGGATTACTGTTTCATTATATCCGCTGCTGGTAGAGAGCAAGAAAATGGAGATTCACTGATTTGAAAATGTAAATAAATTATAAGAAAATGTCACTTACTTTAAGTGCCAGATGGATGTTTTTTTGCCTCTTTACAGGCAAGAACTTGAGTCAATTTCTTACATTTTTCCTGAAACTAACAATTGATCTGACACCATTTGAACTGTATGTCCTCAAACTACCTGAGAACAAACCCCGTGTTGTTTTTAAATACTCAGTGCTGACCAGCTGCAGATTGCTTCACCTCTCATTCACCTCTAAAAGAACGAACAAACGGCTCCCTAAGAGCCTGACACACATGAAGATAAGTTGCCGCCGCTGATTTCCATATTCCATTAGAGGCCAGATAGAAAAGGAGGTTTGGGAGGAACAGCTATGAAAAACGACATCCGCAAAAAAAAAAAAAAAAGTGGGGGGAGAGGAGGAAAGAGGCGAGCATGTGTCTCCCAGAGCTTGGGACAACAAATGAAAAAACGTCATCAAACGAGTGACCAACACGGGAACAAAAGCGAGTCCTAATTAACCGAATGTTCTGATCTAACGAGCCTGAGTCCTGAGCAGGCACCTGGTGGGTTTTTTCCTCCTCCTTAACGAGGCTACACAGCTCAATGCTAATTCTCTACTAATGGTCCAATTAAAAGAAATCACATGGTTTTAATCCTGCTCTTCAAAGGCTTTTGGTCTGCACCCTCGCAATGATGAGGAAAACAGGAGGCAATCTAGCCAATTTAACTGTCAAAAGGGGTTTTAGTCTCTTAAGTGCAGCGCAGCTAATGAGAGACTTAGCTCCAACCAAATCCAGCTGGATTGTACATGAGACTAACACATGAGTTCAGCAATGTGGCTGAGATATCAGGAGTTCTCCTGCTGACCGACACCAGACGTCGTTATTTCAGAAAGCGAAAGCTGTGTAACTCTCAGAAGGGCCGTTTGAGCCGGGTTCTCGGTTTGTATAAAAGCGGTGTCATCTACATTCATCGTCAAGAGACCGTTTGAATCCAAAGTGTATTTAAAAACACACTCGTCCATAAATTCATTGTGCAGTGATTCTCAGGCACTCGAGGTCGGGTTCAGACAATCTTAAACATGTATCTGTATCTGAAGAGTTTCCAAAGAGCGTTTGAAGTGCGTTAAGTGTTATGAACCTCCCGTCCCCGTTACATGGCAGATACTTTATGTAGACTCTTCAGTGTGATGATTCCTTGACTTGGAGTAATGCACTTGCAATAGTTGACCAAAAGTTAAGAACACGATACCACTGAATATGTAGCCGGGAGAGAAAAGGCTGAAAAAAACCTGAGGGAAACAGCTAGCCTGGCTCTATGCAGAGCTAATAAAGTCCACCTACGAGCACCTCTAATGCTCACTAATGACATCGTTATATGTCTTGTTTGTTTAAAAATGCCTCCTACAAAATGGTGTTCTTATGCAACTAAACTTCTCACACAAACTCGGTCTGTCCCGTGATTGTTTGACCAACCCGTCCTCCTCCATATGCTGAGTTTTGGGACTGATTACAAATGTATCTGTGATAACACAAGAAATATAAGCGAATAAGTGTATTTCCCAAAAACGTTGGACTATTTCTTCACATGCTCAAGACCCATGGTGCATGGTGTTGCATTATTAAATCTTCAAGCCTGTTTCTTTAGTCACTTTGTGCCATTATCCTGCTCTATTGCCTTATTTATTTCTCCTTTCATTATTTAAATAAGTAAAATTGGCATTTTTTTTAAAAAGATTCAATGACCACAGAAAGCAGAAAAGTATGTAAAATGTTTGCTTTTTAATACATGGATCCTGCAGCCCACACACAAGATAAACTACAACTATAAAGGTATAGTGAGGCAGAAATCTTTAAGTACGTGTCCACTAAAGACTTTAATACACATTTCAGAGTCCAATATGATGACTCGAGACAAGTAGCTCATCCAATCACAGGTAAGACATGCTTGGACTTGTTGCGCAGTATCGCTAAGAAATGTGACACACTTTGCAAAGTTTCGACTGAAAGCTTTACTAAACTAGTTCTTGCCACAAGATAGTTCACACAGTCACGGTCTTTTACATTTGGGAAGCTAACTGAGAGTTGTTGCTTTGTTGATTTGTGTTGAAATGTGCATTATTGTCTGTCCTCGTGTATGTTACACGTCTGCACAGTTTCCTTATTCATAATCTTCCTGGTTGGTTAACAGTCAGCTCTCGGATTCAAATGAGTTTCTCTGATAACCTGCATTATCTGACTGTTTAATCCTGAGTGGATCTATAGAGTCTGCTACAGCTCGTTCAATCTTATACAGCATCTACTTTAACATTATTAACATACTGCAAACTCTGCACTTGACTTCTGTGATGCCAGCTGCAGTGTAGGATTTGTTTTCAAGCTGCATTCACCCTGTGTTGCATGTGTTTGTGAAGAAATGAGGCTACGACTGGATAAATGAGACTTTAATATACCTTTGCTGTTGAATGTTCTCAGTTTTTTTGTATTCTGCGTTCACATGCGGGAAAAGCTAAAGTTTTCTTCAAGAATTCAAGGTAACATGAGGTGAGTTATGGATATACAAATGGTCATTTTTGGGGGGTGACTTATTCCTTTAAATCCAGATACACCTGTACGAGGCTTACCTCAGGTAGTCCCTGCGGCAGAGGATGAGGTTGGCCCGGGTGTAGAGGGTGGAGCCCACCCGGCCCAGGCGGCAGTCACAGCAGGCACACTTCAGACAGTCCTCGTGCCAGTACCTGTCCAGCGCCTGCAGCATGAAGCGGTCCCGGATCTTCCCGTTGCAGCCGGCACAGCCTCTCGGCTTCTCTCTGGACTGCAGGGACACGAGAGACACACCTGCGAGGAAACAACAGGGAGACAGAGGGACAAAGAGACAGATGAGGTTGAATTAGAAAGCTGATCAACTGCATTCATAAGAATATTGAAATAATCAAAAGGTATGAAAAATACAGAGACATTTAAATAGGTTTTATAGAGATATCACAGGAGATACAATGCTATGAATAAATATTGATAATTATAAACTTACTGGTAAATGATGCACACTAAATGTCAGTCAATTATAGTGATATCTAATTAAAGAAAATTGTTAAATAAGCTAAATGGGACCTCCTTTAGGACTGCAATGTTGGGAAAAAAATGTTTAAGGTCATCATTAGGTAGCCCACATAATGTCTAAACTTCAAGCTCCTATAATGTAATTTAACTTTATTTCAGACACGTACGTCCATATCAGTATAAAATAATAAACAATAATAAAATAAATACAATACAACAAGGATAAAACTATGATTACAACACAACAGTTGTTTTGTGTTGGGGAGGAGTCATCATTCATCTTAATAAAAGTATTTCAGAGACATGAAGATCTGTGCAATCTTTATTTTAATTCATTTCTTGCTGCACAGCTGCCCACAATCCTTCAGTCCTCAAAACATTTTTTTCCTCTTATCCTGCATAGACAAAAAAAAAAAAAAAGGGGGAAATAAACGGACAACAGAAACGTATCTCAGTCCTCTGCACTTACTCTCCTCCTTGTCCAGCACCATCCTTTCTGGAAAACAACAGTCCAACAACAGGAGATAACAGAGCGACAATAAACACAGAGGGCTTTGACACTCGCTCAAACTTCAGCTCCGCGTCTCATTCCCCCGAAGAAAGCCGAGAGAAACAGCCATTGAGTCGCTTTCTGAGTCCCAAACGATTAATAAAATGTTTAAAAACCGCCCCGCGGATGGATGCAAACAGCGTCCCCGGGTATCACCTTGTCCTCAAAGCGTCTGTGCGTCTTATCTGAGCTGATGTCAGAGCACAAGCATTTCTGTATCTGCAGGCTGCGGCTGCTCCTCTCCGATGAGCTCCTCTGCACAGACTCAGCCTCCTCTCACAGCTCCCTCCCTCTCCCTCTCTGCAAAAAAAAAAAAAAAAAAAACTCCCACAGTCAAATGTTTTTTTTTTTGGGTTTTTTTTTTTTTTTTTTTTTTTTTTCAACGGTGCGTGCTAATTATATAAAGTCATTATGCTCAGATCTGATAGTAACCGCCCCCTCCCTCTCGGAATCAATTATTCAATAGACAGTCACACACCAGGACAGCCCGGGCCTGAGGTGTTTTAGAATGAGCTTATTCAACTCCAAGGACACCAATTATCTCCGGGGCGCCCTGTAGTCAGCGCGCCGGCTTTTCAGCACAGATGCAGCGCCCTTTTACCGCGCACGTTCACACGCGCGTGCCCGTGTATTTGTATTTAGTGTGTTCATTCCTTATTTGTGTCTTTTTTATTCTATGTGATAAAAGTAATAACAGCTTACATGAAGGAAAGAATACACAGTGCTAAAAAAAAAAGGTCGTTAAACTGTATCGCATGGTGAAGGAATATTGTAGGATCAGTGTAGGAATATTACTGGAATATAAGATTAAAACATGTTAAACAATTATGGGTTTCTTATCTATAATCCTGGAATAGTATAGGAATGTTATAGACCTAGCAATATATGATATTAAAAGACTATGTTATCTATTAAGTCACTATCAGTGGTGGAAGAAGTCCTCAGAATAGCAATATTACAATGTAAAAATACTTATAAACTAAATATATATATTAAATAGATAAAATAAACTATGCTTACAAATAAAAATCATCTTACTTAAGTGAAAATAATAATAATAATAATAATATTAATAATAATAATAATAATAATAATAAGTGTTTGCATCAAAATATACTCAAATTACCGAAAGTAAAAGTGTCTCATGAGGCAGAATGACCCATTTCAGAATAATATCTATAATATCATTGAATTTTGAATTATGGATGCATTAATTTCACTTTAATTTGCCTTAAATATGGGGCTAATTGTAATTGCTTTATATACTCCGAGGTACCGCAATCTATAATAATACATCAACATTTAGTTGATTTATATTTAGTATTATTAATCTGAGAAAACTTGCAAAGTAACTAGTTACTAATGTTATCAAATAAATACAATGGAGTAAAAAGTCAATGGTATTTCTCCTGCGGACTTCAGATTGTTGCAGAAAATAAACTCTGTGGCAAATAAAACTTTATGACACTTTCACGTTTTGTTCAGCAAGATAATCTTCACCAATTTTATTGTTTTTGAGGCCTAAATTAAATCGGCAGAAGTAAAAAGCTAACGTTAGGCTATAAAGGAACTACACTGCGGTCACATGACTTCATGTCACGACCATTAAGCTAAAGGCGGCTAATGTTCGGCGCGAAGGCGTTTAGTAATCTAATTTAGCCACGTGTTAGCAAACACTTTTTCAAGACACGTAAAAGCTTTAAATTCACCAGTGCGGAATTTACTTATTTTAGACATTTAACCAAAAAAACATAAAAAACATTGACTTTGAGATGAGAGAGCTGGATACGCAGAAATGCTAACTAATTTATGTGTTTTAGAACTGATTCCTGCACCACACCGAGTCCTAGATAAAGCAGACCGTTATGATAACATAAGTGAATGTGTGTATAACACGCAAGTCATTTCAGATCGTTTCAATATGTTCATGAAATAACGACTCAATCCATTTATTACTTTACATTCAAATTCATTTATTAGTTATATTACGTTTTATGTTCCGTCCATGTTACCTGCTGGTCATGTGTCCAAACCGCCAACCTGGAAGTGACAGCATCCAATGGGCTTTAAAGTCGGGGGGACTCAGACTGTACCATGTTGAGTACGGGGGTTTTTAATTACCCTAAACTATCTATGTTGTTGAGAGTTCTGTGTTAGGACAATTCGCATAAAGATTTAGAAACTATTATGTTGTTTTTACATGTTAAATGTTATTTATTGTCTTCATTGATTCTGGAGTCGTGTCTGTCGGAGGAGCTTCCTGTTTAAAAGCAAGAGGTAGCAGCTTGTCAGGGGACGTAGTTGAAGTAGAAGTTGGTGTTCAGGGACAGTGTAGCCACATTGGGCTGGTTTCCAACCAATTTGGCTACTTTTGATTAAGGTGGGGTCGGATAAATAGCGTTGACTGCGCTCGTTTTGGGTTGCGACAGCCTATTTATCTAACGTTTGATCTTTCATTGATGCAGATATGAAGCTTTATATGTTTATGACGTGTTTTCTGTATTTAATCGTTTTGCAGTTTTGCACAGGTTTCTGGAAAGGTTATGATTTGGGCTGTTTTTTATTGAATTGGGCAGATTGTGCTGGAAACTCTCAGCACATGTGTTGGAAGCTTGCTTCTAGCTTCACAAGAGCAAAGCGCCTAATTTCTTTGTTTGTTAACTAAGGGAAATCCTTTCATTCTCTTGAAAAGTTTTGTATTTGTTATTTCTTTCATATTTGTAGTAGTTGTAGTTTTTTTCCCCACACAACCTTACCAAAACCAGCCTGAACTGCTTGTTGGTTAAACTTCAAATAGATCCTACACAACCTGGCCAATACTCACATACAACGTCCATGAATACGAGATAAATAGAGATGAAAACACTATAAAGTAACAATAAAGTGACTGTAGCCCTGGTAGCTCACCTGGTACGGTGGACGCCTATGTACTAAGGATGAGTAATTAGCAGCTATAAAGTTATTTCCTTAATAATAGACTTACCACAGACTACCAGGTCCTTGTAGTATTATTAGAATATTATAGTAATAGCATGAAATCTAAATAGCCTTGGAACTCACTGTTGAGTCCCACACCTGCTGTAAGTCTCTCTATTGAGGATTTAGGAACCAAAATACCACAAAGTATGGTAAAGTCATTATTTTAAGTTAATCTTTAGCTCCAGAGACACATCATTAGTCCCTATGGATAGATTATTGGAACATTATAGTGATTTTTATAGTGGGGGGGGGTTTCAAGGCCAGTCCATAAACAACACTGCCTCTTGCTTTCCAAATACATCATCCGGGCCTAAATCCTCCTCATTAGAAGCTGTGGCATAAACAACTGTTCCAACATGGCCCCTGGATCAGGTCACACTAATTAACCAGCACCATCGACCGACAATTCCCTCATTATCCGCCCTCACATCTGATAGGCCGTCAAGACAGCTAACGATCAACCGACTAATTAATCAGCTGATGAGGTGCAAGTGAAGCTCCGGGTTCCCTCTTCATTTGCGAGACACATGGGAGCTAATTAGTTCCATTATTAATGCATCTAATTAAATAGTTTCTCTGGGTAATCATGGTTGAAGTCTCGTCCTCAGTCGGCTGCGGCGATAAATGGATCCCTCTCCTGCATTAGACCCCTCTTGTCCTTTATTTTGACATGCTTAAACTCAAATGCGATGCCTGGCCCGGACTAAACATTACAGGCTCTTCACAGGCCCGGACCCCATTAGGCTAATTGCGCTAAAAGCAGTCTGTGGTTGACATTAAAGGTGAGCTGTGGTTTGGGCTCTAATTAGCAGTCTGTGGAAATAGGAAGTTTTTTTTTTTTTTTTTTTTTTTTGGGCCATCTGCTGCGGCTTGCCTCGTCGTCATGTCCTCTGTGTGAAAAGGGCAGAGACAAATTTAGGCGGTGTTTTGTGTGGAAGGGCTGTTTGTCAGATATAATGCCACGAGAGGCCACACTGCACATTTCTTACAGTAACAGCTGAATTTAGAGGAAGGAATACCAGAAAACCGCTGCAGTTTGTGGCATCGAGGTTATGGTTTTGCATATAAAAACCACACACTCCTGCTTCTTGTCAGACTCGAAGGAGAAAACCAGTGTTATTTAAACTTAGAAGCCATTTTCTACCATCTGTATTCACTTTGCATTTCCATCATTCCCCAACACGTGCCTTACTTAGATTGTTTTTCTCTTCCAGTTACAATGTTTAGGGAGTCAAACATATTGTAATCCTGGTGAAACAGATGTAATAAAAAGTGTGAGTGATGTTTGTGAAATGTCTTCTTTTTTTTTGTTACTTTAGCAGCTTTACTTTAGCATAGCTCTATGGACTGTCTATCACCTGTCGGCCCAGACGAAAATATCTCAACAACTTTGGATGATTACCATGACATTTAGTAAAATTATTCATGGTTTAGTTTGTCCAATACCAAATACCTGCGAAACTAATGACATTCCCATCAGCCTCAGCCGTACTTTGTGTGACGTTAGCATCCTCACACCCACCGATGGTAAACTGGGTGAACATTTTACCTGCTTCTACGTCATCACGTTAGCTCAAAGCATGCACTCACAGACCTGTGGCTGTCGGAGGTTTTGTTCCATGACATCTGAGGAAACTCAATCATCTGCTGAGAACATTGTGATGTGGACAAAAGCTCAAGAACGAGCGAGTAAGTGGACCCTGTGTTGAGAAAAGTCAATAATTAAGTGGCAAGCTCAAATTCTGTCAGTTAATTGACAGGAAGCATGTGTCACATAATGACGCACGGATATACAATATGACATCCTTTGCAAACATTTGATGAGGATTAAATCAGCCAAAATGACTGTAAAACGTCACACACACGCTGGAGTTTGTTCATTTATTTAATCTTTCATTTTGGACAAAATGGCACCAAAAGCATCCCTCTAGAAGGAGATAAACAAGGCCTCAAAATAAGAGCAAAACACAGGAATAAAACACTTGGACATTTTCATATTAGCTTCACCAGGGAGGTTTTTCTGATTATGATAGAGCTGCACCTGAGCTCTCGAGAGGTGCGACCACAGGGGAGAAGATTATTTGTCCTGATCCCTCGACTGGCTGGGAAAATCCGGAGAAGAAAGCAAAGTGTTTACATGTTGCTGTGGTGCATTTGAGCAATACTGCTGCTGATACCATGGTTAGCATCGCAGCCTATTTGTGGTTGTATTGAGCAGCTGGGACGGACGGTAGAGATGTGAAAGTGTCTTCAACTCAAAGGTCGCTCGTGTCAGGGTTAAAAACAGCCTTCAATATAACTGTAGACATCAAATTTGAGTTCAATTGTGTTGAACAAAATATGTTGTCCATGTTTGTTTGCTTATTCAGGGTTTTCCATAAGCTCCAAGTCTGATGTATCAGTTTTCAGAAGCAGACGATAAGATGTAACTTTATTTATCCTGAGGGAGTTTTTTGTGCAGCGCAAAGTAGAAAAGAGCGACGCGATCTCATGGGAAGGTGCACGAAAAGCCACTTTTAATCTTTTCTTGTGTCATTTAACGCCCCAGATTCAAGTTAAACTACTTGGATATGTTTAGGAAAATAACTTGGCTCGGGTTAAAATGATTAATTAAGTAGTCGACATAAATAAGTCACCGGTTGACTTTGTTGCTTCTATGTGTTGCTTCATTTTAAGGTGCCAGTGTGCGCCGACTAAAGTGAAGTCGGACGGTTGAACAGCATCAAACCTCACACACACACCTTTGCAACATCAGGAACATGGGCGGCTGTGGTGGAGGAGGAGGAGGAGTGGTCATCCACTAGTTGGAGGGTCAGTGGTTCAATCCCCACCCTCTACAGTCAGCATGTCAAAGTGTCCTTGAGCAAGATACTGAACCCCAAATCACTCCCAATGGCCAACATTGTGTGAGTGTGTGTGAATGGTTATCTCTGATGAGCATGTGGATGAATGTGTGTGAATGCTGATGTGTTGTAAAGCACTTTGAGTGATTGCAAAGATTGGAAAAGTGCTTTATAAATGCAGAACATTTACCATTCACTGGGGTCTGCATTAACAAGGAGTACTAGCTACTTACACTGGTGCATTGCTTTTATGGCCTTCAACTCAGCATAATCACGTTTTATTTCTGTGCTTCAGTGTTAGAAGCCTTGGTGGTATTACAAGACAAAGGAGAAGGACATCCACTGTAAACACACCCTGGCTGCTTGTCTGTTTTCCTGCCAGTGATTATTATCTGCCTCATCAACACCTGTTGTGGTTTGACAGTTAACCCGACTCTCAGGCAGCTCAGCGACACGAACAACACGAGCTAATGCAGCGTTTTCCAAAGTGCATCAGCTGAGAGGAACTTGAAGATGAACTTGAACTGTGTGGCGGTGAAAGGTGTGTTTACGTGATGAGAGGAGGAGATCATTAGTCTAATAAAGAAATACGTTTTTCTGATCCTTGATTTTAAAAGTTGGCGTCTCATCTTAAACAATTTTGTCGTAGTTGGCGCTATCCTACAAAATAAACCCCAGTCTGTTTCTTTACACGTAAATAATAATTTAGAAGGAACATTATCAATCCACATTAGGCATCATTAGCATCAAACACCTTCTAAATGTTGTTTATAATGGACTCATCTGTCTATCTTATGTTAATTGGGTCATATGAAGCTCCTCTGGGGTCACGTGGTAGAAAAAGAAAACTTGATGTGCAAATCCGTGCGAACAGATTTGGAAACCGTGGGCTCAGATTTAGTTTTTTTTTTATCACATTAGTATTTCATAAACATCCACAAACACTGTGACACAGTTTTGTATCAGAACACAAATTTGAAGTAGCGACCTATTTTATAAAGTACATCCAACATATTGACAGAGTTAGTATTCTTCATGATTCTGTCCGTTGATATGATTCATGGCTGCTACTTAACAGAGAAAAATGTTCAAAAGAAAATTCTGTCAAATCGTATTAATACATGTTATGGCTTTAAACGCTTCTCTAGCATGATGCTAGTCCTACATGTTCCTATTTTACCAGATGTGAGATTTATTAAGGTGCTAGAAGGATCACAGTTGGAATTATTTGTCTGTTTTATTCCCAGAGTTCATAAAAAACACAGAAATCATAGTTTAGAGGAAGGAATGGGAACAGAAACAGGTTTAAATGAAAGATAATAATTTATCTTCTAACGATACCAAAACATGCATATTTCACATTTATAGAAATCCTAAAATCTTTGGATAAAATTGGTTTTGGTGTTGGTGCCTATTACTATATATTATATTTAGTATAGCAGGGCTTTTTTTTGTGAAATTTACTTAAACAAAATAAAAATGTCTCCCATGTGACCCCAGAGGGCTCCGTGGGAAGATCGTGGACACGATGTACACTATTTTTTTCAGAAACCTGCCACATATACAGCACTGCATCGTCCTTCTCCTGGATTACATCTTGAAAAGCATCTTTGGCACTTTCTGACATTTTTGGCCAATGTTCCCCGCTGCAGATGCAGTCTGCTGCTGCTGCACTTGAAGGGGACGTCTTTCAACCATCAGCCTCAAAACTTGGCAAGAAATCTTTAAATACAGTTGTGCAAGCAGAAACCTTTCAAGGACTGGAATGTAATGTAATCTGGCTCTTCACGCCTTCTGTATCTGAACGCGCCCGGCCTCCGGAGCTCCCCCGTGAGCCCGTGAATTAGTGCTGATTCTGATCCTACACTGTAGAAGTATTTTTTGTATAAACTACAACTGTTGGTAATTGTATTTTTGGTATGTTGTTCAAAGTTGATAATTGTTACGTTGTAGTCACTGTAGTGTTTAATGTGCGCCGCTGTTTTTTAGAGTTAGCTCGATGCTAATAGAGAGAGTCTGTTCCACTAGCTTCTCTAATGCAGTCTCTCATTCAGCGTTTCTTAAATCTGTCTCTCTGGAAAACATGAAGCGTGTTCCTGGAGTTCACTTTCGACATCCACTACAGCAGTTGCTATTAGAAATTTAAACATTTGTGATTTTAACTAAGTACATGACGATTATTTTGTGAGAAAAAACTACGGCTGCCTTGAAAAAACTACAATCTTGGTTCTTTTAACGTCATTGGAACTTGGTTTCGTGCACAAACTCATTACTCACCAAAGCTCTCTTCTAAAGAAATGTTTCACACTTTTAGTTGTAATTATAACACATTTTGCTGTGCCATTTAGCCTGCACTGTCCTAGGGCTTATGGGAAATGGTGTTTATTAAATACTGAATTAACAATGATATTTGATTGTTTTTCAAAAAGAACACTATCCTCATATAAACCTATGTAGCAAGTCACATGGCTTATGTTGAGTAACGTTAAGTTCCAAGGTTGGATTCTGAGTTTGTAAGTATTTTGGATGCGTTTGTCTTACTTCTGGAACAGAACCTGGAACTTCTTTTTACCCTGTGGCTCTCTGTAGGCTTGTTTCACAGCAGATTTTTTTGACTTGTCAAAGCAGGGAAAGCACACTCTCCCCACGGGCACATATTCTTTGTACTCTGTGAACTTTTGCACCTTACACGGTCAATATATTTGCACATTCCTGCACAAACTGTGCAGCTCTTCCACTTTAAAAAACATAGATTTTTACATATTCGATTTTTCTATATTTTCTATTGTAAATCTTCCTATTTTATATTATGTCTCTTGACTTTTGCACTGTGTTTATCGCTATGCACCAAAACGCAAACCTTCTTGGCAATAAAACTGTTTCTGATTCTGATTCAGGAGTAAGTCATAACATTAACAAAGTGTCCCTGTCAGAGTGACAGTGAGCCAGGACCCTGAAACTGAAGCAGCGACATGGACTTTAGCCGTCATTCATTTTATTATTTACACCTGTGCTATTCCTGCTGTGACATCAGGGGATGCTCTGATTCAGCAACATTAAGAGCTTTAGAGGGCATCTCTGTGATATCGAGCTCGTTATCAGATTCACCTCATTTGTAGAGTTTTGGCAGCGTTACTGCAAGAAGATACCGACATCTTACAGAGCAGTATTCAGTGCACGGACAGCAGGACATCACATTTAGTGTAACAGGAGACTGCAGGACGCTGACTAGACCACGAACAATTCATATAACATCTGAAAAAGATTACATATGATTCCTTCAGAAAAAGAAAAAAAGCTGCTTTACATTCAATCAATGTTAACATAAAACCAGATGATAACTTATCAGAAAATGTGCTCATGACACTCACTAAACCCAACGAAAAGGAAAGTATGAATTTCACTTCTATGCTTCTTTTAACAGAGGATGCATCACATTTTTCAGGGAGTGGATTTTAGAAACAAACTCTTCAGATGCAGCATATATCATCCGGCAAGCAATCACTGTGTGCACTCATGCAGCTTGACACACAGTGCATGGCAAAAAAAATGTCCACCCGGGCAAATCATACAGGCCAGTGTTTAAATTATGTTTTCCCTTGAGATTATAGGAGAAAACGTATACATTTCAGAAGGATAATTTCACCTGTACCTTTTGTTGATTTTCTTTTTTTTTTTTTTTACCACAATGACATTCAACATATTTGAAAGAAAATTAGATTTTCAGGCAGCATCAGACTGAACAGCTTTAACTTGTGTTTGTTTTTGCAGCCGCAGAAGGGGAAGTCGAGTGCGATGTTTTAGACAAACTGCTCCTGCTCTAACGTGGATCCATTTCAGTTGGAGGTTCAAGTCTTTGGAAGTCGTCCAATCCCCTGTCAGTCTGGCTAAGCTGCGGAGTTTTAGATTGGAGTGGGGATGTGCTCACCCCCTGTGAGATTAAGGGGAACTGATCGATGGCCTTTCTGATTGGCTCTCGCCGTGTCCCAGCAGCATCCAATCCCCTTGGTTCAGATGGTTTTCCTCGGTCCAGCCAAAACCAATTCTTCCTCCACGCAGGGGCCAAATAAGATCACTGACCTGAAGCTACAAGGCCACGCTTGGAGGTTCTGTCTCCATCCATCTGCACTCCTCATCTCCGACAAAAATGAGACAGACAGAGAAGAAAAGCGGGGGGAGGAAGATGAAGAGATGGAAATTGGACTTTATACGAGGAGCATTTTGCACCATTACAGATTTGCACTTTCCTTGTTTTATTTAACGTGTATTTTCCTGACATATTTGTTATTGAGTGCTAATGCCAGAGGTGTTTCTCTGCAGCTCCCGCCAGAAATGACCTGTCAGTCAAACCCCGCAGATGGCACCGTGATGTCTTTTTCCTCAGACTTTCTGATCAGTCTCTGTTGGTGGAGCTCTTTTCTTTTTTTCCTGTTCAGGCACGGTGGTGGTGGCTGCTCCTGCCAGCTCCTCTATCTATTCAAAGCAAACCACTGCTGCTGCTGCTGGAAATGAAAACGTGAAGTTTTTCATGAGCTTTATAGAGAGGAGAAATGCATCTGTCTGAAAATGTCGGGGATCGTTTGATTATAAGCTAAAAACATAAAAGGTTTTACAACTAGAATGCACGGAAGATATTATGAGCTGCTCATACAATTCAATTCAACTTTACTTACATAGAACATGTTACACAAAATAATATGCAACACCAATGTGCTTGACACACAAATGACATAAAGAAAGAAACAAGTGCAGCACAGGATGCACTCACAAACACAATATCAAATACATTCACACCCTCATACACTCACACACACAAAAGGTTTAAATGTGTAAACTGTGACTGAGAAAAAAGTATTTGCTGAACAAACAACTATCAAAAAGGCTCCTGCAGAGACTCAGCTTTGTGCTGCGCTGCATGAGGATGATGATGATGATGATGATGATGATGATGATGATGATGATGATGACGAACACGAGGAGGCTGCAGTGCTTCCTGTCTGCTCTTCTCCAAATACTCCCCACTTTGATGCTTAAGAGAGACACTGAGCAATCAGACAATTATCATCAAAAACACACATTTATTTAACTTGCATCAGCCACCAGATTTCATGTTGTCATTTATCTGCATGGGAAATGTGAACTTTATTGTTTTATTTTCTCTGATCTGTATATTAGTCCAAAGCTTGAAGGTTCATTCTGGACGTCAGAAATAGTCATTTACATGTGTTGATGCAAAAGAGATTAGAGACAACACATATCTGATATCACAAATATACAGAGAACAAACGTCTCGACTGTCTTTGTGAAACAGGAATGGGAGAGAAAATCTGAATTTTTATATAAAATAAAAAGATAATATACTAGATAGTATAATCTTTACCTGTCTTATTGTAGTGATGGTGTCAGTTTTGAGTATTGTTGCATTTGTTGAATGATTTCTTTAATGTTTTGTTTGCAACCTTTTTATGGCACAGTCTTTATCAAGTCTCCCTTTTTTCCAACCTCAGTGGGATTTCTCTGCTTAAATAAAGGTTAAATAGAATAAAATAAATGCCTTTTCCCCCACATATAGAACTTAGAGTACAGTAGGTGACTGATTATAAGACAAACCTGTATAAATGAGTGGAGAAACATATTGAATCCAGATGCCTCCATAGAGGTCACAGGGAGTCACTGAATAATGTGATGAAAGTGAGTTTCACATTTTCCATTTTATTGCTCACTCTGATTTCTCTTTATAATGCGAATTGATTGAGCGTGTAATAGGTCAGTTCCCATGAGCAGGAAATCATTAAACAAAGAAGCGGAAAAGAGTGATTAGTGCTGCCATCTTGTGGGTACTTCAGGAACATTTCGTCCTTTTGGAGGCCAGGATTCAGTGTAATAATGGTGCATTTCTCACTTCTCCTGCCTCCAAACTTGCTACTTTTAGCAGCGACACAGGAAATTCCTCTTCCCTTCCTGCAGGCTTTAGAGAAATGCCTCCTCTCGCGGTCGTTTCATTAAAGTTGAGCTCAAAGTGAAACAGCAGCCGCTCTGAAGAACTAAAACAGGCATCTGATTAAGCAATGTTTAACTTTAATTTCCTCTGGAATAACCAATGTTTTTATAGTATTTACAAAAGGAACATTCGTCTACAAAACACTGCATGCGTGAACTTGTTTTTCACGATGAGAGGCACATTCTTTCTTTACAGCATCGTGGTGACATAACTGGATTTAGAAAAGCAAACAGCACAGCATTAAAATAGTTCAGGCCCTTAACTGGTAGATCTCTGCGTTTTTATTTTTTATTTTATAAAGTTTGAAAGTCGTGAGTTCACATTCAAGATATTTTCACTTACTCTGATTCTGTGAAAACACCAATTAAATACAATAATTATGAAATGTACTAATTAACAAATACACAATATGCCAGATGACATACATTACTGTACAAGTGAATGGTTTTGAATTATATACCATACGGCAATTTAACCCTTAGATGCAGTGATTGGACCCTACACTCTTCCATAAGTGGGTCAAAAATTACCCATATTAGAATCAATGTGTTTTTATGCCATTTTTGTAATTTTGGGTAAGAATAATCACTTGTATTATATTTTGGTCCAGAAAAGAATGATTTCATGTTTGAAATATTTTTATTTTTCACTATTTAACATTTCCACTTATGGAAGCTTGGGGTAGTAATACAAAAACTACAATTCCTTCAAATTCTTAATATCAAAAACATGTTTTTGAGGAAAAGCTGGAATATGAAATGGTAACAATTTTTCATTACAAAGATATTTCAAGAAAAAACAGCAATATGGCTTCCAAAGAGTAGCATTACTACAACATGTAAAATGCTTCATTAAAATGCATCTAAACTGTCTCTTTCCCTCGAACATTGTAAAACCCTGCAGCACAAAAACACTGAACTGAAGACACATTTTTCCTCCTTAAAAATACAGAAAGGCCGTTTAACAGTAATGGTACACTTGCTTAAACCAATGACAACGATGCCTCAATGGTTAGAAAAATAAGGCCTTTTCTTTCTCTTTTATTCCGATTAAAACGTCATCTGAATAAAATGCATATGGAGCAGTTTGCAACACTTTTCTCCTACTTTCCAGAAATGCTTAAAGTAGCAGTGGGCACAGTGAGTAAGCAGAGAGTTCACAATGTGAGCACATGGATGAGGGGGGTTCCAGGGAAAACATTTCACCGTCACGAGCTAATCAACAGCTCATCAGACTTTCATTCCTCCATGTTGTGAGTCGGGTTAACGATAAACAGCTATGAGTGAAACACGGAGGAGAAGCTGATTACAGCCAATCACAGCTTCCCAGACACGAGTCTGAGGTTTCACGTGAGAAACTACCAGGCAGCAAACGATGCTTGTGTCACAGGGAGAGACACGGCAGGTCCTTCCTTCCTGCAGCAGTCAGACTTGTACAACCTCCACGGCCCCTGCTAGACCACCACACACTCACCAATTCAGACTGTGAAAGTGCAATTACACTGCTATGTGCAATATCTCTGTGCAATATTTACCTACTTCCTCATCGTACTACTGCATTTAACTTAACTATCCACTTCATTTTAGTGTTCGCGTGTTTTTATTGCATTCTTTTCACCTTTCTGCTGTGACCATGTAAATGCCCCCGCTGTGGGACTAATAAAGGATTTTCTCATTCTGATTCTGAAGATGAAGATGAAGGTTTTGCTCATTTCTGAATGTCTGTAGTGACACACTGTGTCTGTACGGAGCAGAGAACATCGGCACTGCATGATCCGTCACAATCGCATTGATTATGTGGTCTTTGAAAAGAGTTTTACAGATTTTCTTCGTCATTTTTTGATAGTTTTATAGGCCGTGTTAATGCATAGCATCACTTGTATTTGATTGATTTGTCTCTTTTGTGAAAGACTTCTATGGCACACCTGTGTAAATACAGATGTGCTCCATTGACATTTCTCTCTCACCTGGGTGGGACAATTTACCAAAATGTTTCCAAAATGTTTCCAAGTGCCAAAAACCCTCCCCTCGCCTGTTTCCACGATTCATAACCACAGGAGAGAAAACGTTTCAGACTTAAAAAATGGATCATCAGAAAATCTTTTTTTTCCCGCTCGCCTCTCAGTTTTCACACCCAGCATGTAACCTCTTGGCCAGTTCCCTTTAACATGGCTCCACACACAACGTCCCAGTCCCTCCAGCTGACTCACACTGACTTCCTCCTCTTGCCAAACACATTGTTGATGAGCTTGGCCATGGACTTGGAGCCGCTGTAGCGCCGTCGGTCAGCTCTGTACTTGAGGTGCTCCATCACCTGCCGGATGAGCTGGGTGAACAGGTTGGCGATGTCCTGGTAGCTCTCGGCCGCGGACACCTCCTGGAAGTGGCAGCGGTTCTCCTGAGCCAGGCAGCGGCCCTCGTCCTCACGCACCTGCCGGGCGTGACACAGATCCTGCTTGTTCCCCACCAGACACACGGGAACCTCCACCTCCCTGGAGCAGAGACACGTCAGTGATGCGGAGCCAAAATAAAATCAGCAGTTTCCTGGAAAATTACTTTTTATTTTAAACCTCTTCGACCAATCGTTACAACGTTATGTCTGGAGAAGCATTGTTCAAACTCACAGAACTTTATTTTTATTTTGTAAAATGATGCGCAAAAAACATCTGGAATATTTATATTTAGTGTAATAATGCAGCTATAAAAACATGATCATTTGTGTCGCTTCAATTAGGTGTTGCAGACAGAAACATATGGTAAAAACTGGAGGAAAAAACTAAATCTACTTGATTAAGTGTTTTATAAACTCACTATAAACTTTAATGCTTCATATAGCAGATACTCATAACGTATCACCTATAAAATTCTAGTTTTAGTTTATTTCTATTTATACTTCCTGTTGACTGCTTCTGTGCAAATACATTTTATCTTAACCTTTTAAATCTTAACCTTAATATCCAGTGGTGAAAAATAACTAAGTACATACTTAAGTACAATTTTGAGGTACTTTTACTTGAGTATTTCCATTTTCTGCTCCCTTTTACTTCTTCTCCATAACAATTAAGAGGCAAATATTGTACTTTTTACTGCAGTAAATTTATCTGATAACTTAAGTTACTTTGCAGATTCAGATTAATAATACAAAATATAACAAATATATTATGATACTATTACATCAATGGGGGAAATCTCCAAGCTACCCAGCAGCATATGAAGTAATAAATATTTAAAATATTAATTAATTAATAAAAATGAGCATTAAAATTATGAACACATTAATGCATCAATAATTATAATTCAGTTGTATAAAGTATATTTTTCTGACATGGGCTAATTAGTTGTTTAGCTTTTGGTTCTTTAAGTATATTTTGATGCTTTTACTTTAAGGACTTTAAGTTGTAACAGAGTATTTATGTACTGTAGTATTGATATTTCTGCTTAAGTAAGAGCTCTGAGTACTTCTTCCACCACTGTTGAATAAGTTGTGCATCTCTTTTGGCAAAGTGCATTTGATTTACACACATAAACAAAAGTGAATCCATTGTCTTTAGTCCGTATCTCCATCAAAAAATACTGATCTACATTTATATTCACACCCTTGTCACTGAGTAAATAGATGTCTTCACTTCACATTATCAGGAGGCTTCAGCACATGACGACAGGCAGCCTGATGGATGTGTTTGGCCCAGTTTTCCAGCCGACCACATTTACTAGATGCCTGTAGGTTTTATAGTGAATCCCTCACACGTCACCATGAATCATTTATCAGTTTGTCAGGACTCCCAGTTTTCCTTAAATTCAAGACTACGTGAGGATCCCTGTTCAGCTTCAGAGAAATGTCATTTCTTCGTCAACTAACATTTTTGAAATGTAAGTTTTGATTATTTGACTGTTTTAACTGCAACTGAATGATTACTGTTTGATGAAAAAAAAAAAAAAAAAAAACCTTTGCATAAACTAAACCAATAATATGAAACTAAATCATCATAATAGAATAAAAACTAAATAACTCCAAGAATATAACTGAGATTAAACCTTAAATGGCAGTTCTAGTATTCTAGGAGGGTGTTTTTTTTTGTTTTAAATAATCTTAAACACTGAGAGAGACTCATGGAAGCTGAATAACATTGTTCCACATTATGGGTCTGATATATTTTACAGAGAATTGACTTAGACGGGTTTTAACAAGGGGAACGTGAAAGTGACTGGAAGAGTGAGGAACTGAGTCCAACACGAATATGTTTCCAGAAAAAATGTAGGCAAGCTTTCAATCCTGTGCACGGGTTTGCAAACAAATTCCCAAATTTGCATTCTGTTGATGTCAAATACAGATAAAATGTTCAGTTTACGAAACAATGAGGAAAAAGTAGTAACTTCTAACATACCATTTCTAATGTAATAAGCCGCACATGGCCCCTAAATCACAAGCAAATTTGAGTAAATATATATTTTTCACTATTTCAGTAAAAGCGTACGGTGCACGTAACCTTTCGGTGTCGGAGGAGCTCAAACTTTCTGGAAATAGTTTGAAATAACAGACCAACAGCTTCTCTGATCCACCAAGTCTCTACTTTCTAAAACCGAAGCAGATCCTCCGTCTGTTTCATCAAATAAAATAACTCCATTGTGCTTCTCACCCTTTGCAGTTTTCCATGCGCGCCTCCCGAATCTGCCGCAGGATGTTCTTGGCGTTGATGAAGGAAGTGCGGTCGCTGATGTTGTAGACCACCACAAAGCCATCTGCCCAGTCCACCGGCTCCTCCAGTATACACCTGGCCTCTGAGCTCTGCCAAGCACAACGCACGCTTTTATTTTGGTACCGCCATTAAATTCAGGTATGTATACCTTCCTGTACGGCTTGTTTGTTTTTAGTGGGACAGATTCAACCAGAGAGAGAAAAAGTTGGAGCTGATATATTTCACATTGCGCCTTTCAGTAACTCATAAACATGAGTTTTAATTAAACAGCGTTGGCTCATTGGCAGTTTTGGACACAGTCAGCACTGATTTAATTCAATTAAAATCAGAGTGTATTGCAAAACATATTATATGGTTTGATCTGAGTATGATTCAAAATTGATTCAACTGAGAAAATCACACAAATATGATATATGAAAAAAGACCTGTGTGGCATTACATAGGCCACAATACAGGGCCTATAAAAAGTATTTATAACTGAAAGTTTTCATATTCTATTGCTTTACTATATTTAATTAAATGGGTTTTTATATAATGATCTAATGAAAAGGACACTTTAATATAATATTTTATATCTAATAGATCACTTTGTAGATCTCTGTTCTTACTTTTAAGCCAATACAATCTGGAGAATTTGATTTAAATCCCCAGATTTTATTGGTTTAGCACTGTTGCAGCTGAATAAGGGAATATCAGCTGCACATACTGCGTGCTGACAAATCACAGCTTAAACCTCTTGGCTACAACAGTATTCTTCCATCGTGCAACAATGTCGACTAAAAGTTTTATTAATTAAATTCTTCTTGTTTTGGGGCCAAAACTATTTCAAATGACTACAGTACGCATTCATTATCGAAGGAAACAAGAAGGAACATTAATATAACAGGTGATTCCAAGCTTTTAAACAATAGTGTGCACACAATACGTAAACATTACTGTCGTCCCACTTCTGCAGAGCTATTTATTTTTTACTGCTGACCAATACGGGCAACACGGGCAGAGCGAGGATCGGACTTCTTAGTGACCTTCAGGAGAAATAAACATTGCAGGAAGGACAAAGGGCCCGAGGATTTGTCTGAGCACTGTTAAAACTCACTTATCTGTTTATTGACTCCATAGCATCTTTATCCAGTCCTGGGCATAAGGGCAGGACATGGACTTAGTGTTTCTTACAGTGAGTTTAACTGGCTAAGACAAAGACCGGCTGACACTAACTCTGCAGTAAAAGGCTTCTCTGGGTTTGCTGAAAGAAAAGAAAGCAGCTTATATGGCTCTTTTCTACCAAGAGACAGCCATTGGCACACATGGACTTGGTATACTCTCGTAAACCTTTTTGATTTGATTAAGTGCTGTACGGATCGAACGCGTGCCAGCCCAAAGGTAAATATCTGATGATGATGCATTCAAGGTCACGGCCATGTAGCTTCAGCAGGAGACTGGAAACCAGTAAGTTTTTATTGTTTTTTATGTAAAACGCTTGTAGCGCCAAAACAACAGGGAGGAAACCAAAGAACTCAAAACGGGGAAGTTTGGAGTCGAACTTCAGCTCTTTTCTATTAAAAAGTTTTTGTTGCCAGGTTGTTTTTTTTATTTTAAACATACACATAGTTAACTATCTAAAAGTTTTGATCAGATAAGAATATTACGTGTGTTAGAGATGTGTTGTACCTGAGAGCAGGGGTCAAAAACTTCCAGATTCAGCTGCCGGCCATCGATGGAAAGCCTTTTATGGTACAAGGAATCTGTAACAAGGATTAGAAAAAGAAAAGAAAAAATAACACTGAATGATGTTACTAAAATCTGAATTATTTGTGTGTTTTATGTGTATATACTAAATGCATTTCTTTACCTGTTTTGTTCGTCTGTTTGTTTATTTTATCTTGAGTTTGACTTTTTGGATTTAGAGCTGCACTTATCAATGTTTTTGTATTATCAATGGATTACATGATATGTGCAATGTGAAAGAGGACAGACCCGCGGATAATTATCACCTGGCTCTGCCCTCGGCTCTTTAGCATCTTTCAGCTCATTGTTTTGGTTTTCCGCCACCTTTATTTAAAGTGGAGCATTTAGAAGCATTAAGACATATTTCCCTCAGGAGTTTTTACAGCTGTGATCATTTTTGATTAAACTGCATTCAGTTGGTATCCTGGATAGTTAATCTCTTGAGTGCTCATGTAAAAAATATTTGCACCACTTAGTGATTAAATAGCAACATCCATTATGTTTTGGTGATAAATTCTGCTCTCCAGGACCAAAACTAAAGCCCCTCGTCAAACCACAATCTTCTCTAAATCTTGAAACACTTACTGGCGTTAGAGGCATATTCACCGATGAAGCGCCTGGTCAGGAACCGCACAAGGACAGCTGCAGGAAACAGACAAAATGAAAAACAACAAAATGAATCATGCCGTCATTACACTGTCAGCTCTCACAGGTGGCATCGGTGAGGGTTAAATGACCCTCATTTACTCCTGCAGGCGCAGCACGGTGCCAGCAGTCTCTGGGATTGGAGCGGTGAAACTGTAGCCTCACATGAAAGAGGCTGTATGGCTTTGCTGGAAGGCCTGTGTGCATATTTGGCAAGCAGAATGGTTGTATTTCCCCCTCTGCTGCGCCTCCAGACTGCAGGCTACACATAAAACTGACTAGCTTTGCTCCCTCAGAAAAATCAGTTTTAATTAAGGGCTGAAGTTTCAAGTGCTGATGGTGGTCATGTGCCTCTGAAGAGGTTATACAGGAGGGGTTATGCTAAGACTACGGGGACACACATATATGGATATGACCCCAAACGTTACTCGTGCATGCATTCTGCAAGATGCAAAGAAAGTTCAACACATTTACATTCAAAATGATATATTCAGTGGTAGAAGAAGTACTAGTGTAGAAATACTCACAAGTCAAAATCCTGCATTCAAAATCTTACTTAAGTAAAAGTAGATAAGTATAAGCATGAAATTATACTTAAAGTACCAAAAGTAAAAGTACTCATCATGCAGAATAGCCCATTTCAGAAGAATATATTATTTTATAATTATTATTGCTGCATTGAATTGTAAACATCACTAATGTTTCATCTAGTATGAAGGTAAAGCTCATTTCAAATGTTTTATATACAGCTGGGTAGTTAAATCTATAATACAATATCATCATTTATGACTTAATGGTATTTTGTATGAATAATAATAGTCAGTTAAGCTGTCAAATAAATGTAGTGAAGTAAAAAGTACAACATGTCCTTCTGAAATGTACTGAAGTAGAAGTATAAAGCAGCCGGAAATGGAAATACTCAACTCAACTAGGCCTACCTCAAAATTTCACTTAAGTACATTACTGGAGTAAATGTGCTCAGTTACAGCTCACCACTGGATATATTCAGGGAGAAAACAACAAAACATTGAGAAACCTTGAAAGCAACAAGCAGAAAAAACATGTTAAATGAACACACGTGCACATAGAGTCTCCAGAGGCGGCAGCATCTCCACAGTAACAGCTCTGCTTCACTGCCAGGCAGCAAACATTAAGACGTCCCATTGTTTTTATGAAGCTTGAACACAGCGCAGAGCCAGTCAGTCTCAACCGAACACTGATACATGCAACGAGACCCCCAGGCAGCAACAAGGGTCCCATAACTCCCCTCCTCTGCCTCAGCAGCGTTGTTCACTGCAGTTTAAGAATAAAATGTGGAATGTGTTTGACTTTGCAGATTTAAGGTATGGTCACATAAACTGTTGAAAGTCTTGGAAAAGAAGACGATGGAGTTCAGCCCAAAATACAGATCATATTACTGATGTAAACAAAGAGTAAGTGGCACCAACTGTCAGCGCAGAACGGCAAAAGCAGAGTAAAAGGCTTGATGTATAATTACAACATAAACAAAACCAGAGGCGAGGAGTTTCAGCTGCCCTGAAGGTGGACGTGACTCTGATTGATCCTAAATATAAATCAACTCTGTGACAGATGAGTTTTAATCCAACAAAGTATGTCAAAGGCAGGGACTCTTTGGAGGCATAAATAATCTCATTATTTCAGTTCAATCTCAATGAAAGGAGCCAATAAATTGTTGTTTTTTGGGGGGTTGTGTGACATGAAACCAAAGCCCAGTGAAAATAAAAGCTTTGTTGTGCAACTACTTGAAAAAATGCATCTTAAGACTTTTTTCCGTTTTTTCCGCTGCCTTTTATTCAATAAAAAAAAATAAAAAATGTATCTTACACAGCACTTTGTGTTTTATACCTGTCTTATTCTATTTTAGTTTTATTTTATTGTCATCTTTTTTTTTAGTTTGTATTTAAATGTCATGTTATCGTTTCTAAATGCTTTTAAAGTTTTTTGTAAAGCTCTTTAATTTGCCTTGATGTTGAAATTTGCTCTATAAATAAACTTGACTTTCCTTAACCAGATAAAGTTAGCCTAGTTTAACGTTAGCCTAGCTTAACATCCAATCTCTAAGTAAGTCTCCAGAGGTGTGTAGGTAAGATAGACGTCTCTATTCTACGATACACATAAGTACGAGTCACATAAGATTAAATCCTCACAACATATTTTGGACAGGATTTCAGAAGTAAGTCAGTATTTTTCTTAACCCACTTCAGAAGAAATGTGTGTTATTCCATTAAAACATGGAGTGAAGTTGAACTGTGAGCGTTCACTGACATTCATTTTACATTTAATTAGAATCTGGGGAAACCAAACAGGTTGAATCAGAGAGAGTTGAAGGGATTACTCCATTTATGGATCAGTCAAAGTTATTTTGAAAACATTTAAAATCATCCTTCAAGCAAACGTACATAATATTCTCTGGTTGCAGCTTCAATGTGACGACATGCTGCTTTCCTCTGAATTATGTCTTTGTGAGTTTAATATCTTTGGGGGTTTGGATAAAATAATATAACTCATCATGCCACCTTGAACTCTGGGAACTTCAGGGACTTTTTCTCTTTGCTATGTTGTGTTTTGATTCATCAATAATGAAAACTATCTAATTGTTATTCGCAGCCTTAAACGTTTTTAGGCTTTTGTTTTTACTTCTGTACTTCTATACCCCCTGTTTAGGTATTTTTACTCAAACAAAAGTAGAGAAGTCTGAAACGTTGATGTAGTGTTGAAATATACTGTATGAAAAAGCCTGAAACTCTTTATTTATTTAGTGGTGGAAGAAGTACTCAGATATTTGTAAAAGTAGCAATACCACAGTGTTGAAATATTCTGTGGCAGGTAAAAGTATTTTAATCAAAATAAACTTAAAGTACCAAAAGTAAAAGTACACATTATACAGAATGGCCCATTAATACTGCACTAATGTTGCAGTATTTTAGTTACTTTATATACTTAGGTACCTATAATAATACACCATCATTTGTTAATTGATTTATATTTTGTATTAATAATCTTAATCTGCAAAGTAACTAATGTTGTCAAAAGAATGTAGAGGAGTGAAAAAGAAAAAAAGAGGAAACTATTGGCTTCCAAAATGTAGTGGAGTAGAAGAAGAAGAGTAACATGAAATGAAAATACTCAAGTAAAGTACAAGTAGCTCAAAATTGTACTTAAGTAAAGTACTTCAGTAAATGTACTTAGTTACATGACACCACTGGATTTATTATGCACCAAAAATCATCATTTCAAAAACACTGACAGCACAAAAAGCCACAAATCTAACTTTTAACGCCTCGTACACAGTCCAGAGACGTGGACTGAAGTCTTTTTTTAAGTAAGAATCCCCTCCAGCCACTCACCTGATTTCCCAGCCCCCTGGCTTCCCAGCAGGGCGAGCTTGATGTCGTTCATGTCTTTGCTCCGTCAGATCCTCAGCCGCCTCTCTGTGTTGTGTCTGGTATCTGGGTTAGCGTCGGCACACTAAACGCTCCTCACAGTCCGGGCTGGATGGGAGTGCAGGACTGCCCCGTTCTCTTCCTCTTCAAAGGGCTGTTTCACTTCTTTCTTTCTTTTTTTTTAAACCCGGAGAGAGAAGAATGGAGGGAAAACAAGCGCCCCCCCTCTTCTCTCTCTCTCTGTGCCAAGCGCTCATTTTCTCTCTCACACCTCTCTTTTCTCTGTTTTCTCTCTCCTGTATCCAACACATCTCTCCCCTCTTTCTACCCTTTCAATCCTTGTTTTCCTTTTTTCTTTCCCCCTCTTGAGCCCATATATCGCTCTTTTCTTCCCCCTCCTACGGAGAGGTCACTCCAAGGTCACGGCTGACTAAACCTATTGTGCTGCTCCAACAATGTAACCGGCTGCCATCTCTGGACGTTTGTGTTGTTCTTCATACTGTAGTGTTTACCACCTATTACCACCAGGAAATGAATTGATGGAATATGAGAAATTAATTACCAGAATATAAGTGAAATAAATGCAACCCTGTCTCTTAGAAATTACTCTTACGTGACGTGAAAAATGTTTATTTTGTCAGTGAACATATGTGCAAAACGTTCGCTGATTTCCCACAATATGCACACTTTAAGTCAAATATACGCTCCTCGCAACTAAAACATGTTTAACCTTTTTTATCATAATGATGCCTGCATTGCACGCAGTAAAATTAATAAATAATCGGTCAAACTTTTGACTCACTAATCAAAATTATGAGACTTACTCAGATTTATTTATACTAAGTTTAACTGTTACTTTATAAATAACAAATTATAAGAATTTTGACTCACTAATGATATATTATATTATAAATTTATTATCTGATCACTTAGACCTGGGATTTCTCTTAGTAACTCGTCATTTTTACTTTTTTTTTAGTAAAAAAACGAAACGTGATGTCGCCCAGGTTACGTTTTTATCAACATAATGAGGAAACGTTTTTTAATTAACGTGTTTTGCAAGTTGCCAAACGTTCATACTAAACGTGTCTGCAGGACTTTCTGTGTTTCATTTGTTTTTCTACAATATTTCTTCTTGCAATACAATATCCACATGTTGTAACTACGTATGATAAACATCTTTTTATGGTTATGTTTAGGCGCTCAGAGCACATATTTAGGATGAGGAAAAGATCCCGGTTTGGGTTAAATATTGAAGTAAACAGTGAGGGTAAGCTCAAGACGTTTAAACTAACATTCAACCAAAACCTGTTGCCTAAATGTAACCACACGTGGGAGGTCAACATTATAACTTATTTCCCATAATTACAATTTAACATGAGTATTTTTATTGTCCTCATCTGTTTTTTGTTTTTTTGGCAGTATTTGGTTTCCATATATTGAGCTTATTATTCAGTTTAACCAGCATTTTATTTCCTCAGGTGCTGGAGTTCTGCTGACCTCTCTGTGATAAGATCCGTCAACACTGAGTCCAGTGATAATAATATTCTTGCTTCAAGGAAAGTTTATTGAAATTAAATCAATGTATTTTTCATGAAGGGGAATACGGTGATATGATGGGGAAAACATTTTTGATGACTTTAGTTATGTACTATCAGCCGTACGGCTCGGTCTGAAGCAAAATAGTAGAAGTTGAGGCTTTGAGGCCCTTTTCGAAACGTAATCATGAGAAGACCAGCAATAAAAACACTTATTAGAGCATCAGTCATAGTCCCAACATCAAAATAAATCACTTCAGACGAGCAATCCATTTCCATCAGCTTCAGCCGCCACACAACATGTGGCACATGCAGCCAATAAATCATACTCCAGTAGCTTCGATTTCACAGGCGCTAACGTCAGCGAATAAAATCAATATTTTGTGGAGTAAAACCACATTTTTTTCTTACTGCATGCTGGGCTTTTTGGGCCCATTTCCAAACTTGCTCTGATGTTGTTTCTGTTTGCGTGCAAAGTCGGTGACTCCTCTTGAATTTGACCCTCTCCTGTCATGACTTGGCTCCACTTGTCTTGATGATAACGACGTTACACATAAATAATCGCTGTTTTAAGCCTTAATTTTGGGTTGTTTTAGTCTGTTTACATACTTTCTTTGTGATGATACTGGCTGGATTGAACACCCAAAAATGTAGGATTACCAAGGCCGATCCGTTCAAACATTGCAAATGTAAACAAGGCTTTAAACACGCAGTTCATTATTCCATATGTTAGTCTTTGCATCAAGAAAGTTGTCAATCAATGTGAGAAGAAATGTTTCCAAACCTCCTCTTTTGGAGCTTGAGCCGCTCTCTTCGTGTTGACTTTAGGATCATGGCGTTGGATCTTTAAATACCGTAAAACAAAAGCTGTAGCGATGAAATGGAAACAGCTCGACCACATTATGTGCGTCCAAAGCTGCTCATAACGCACGGCACGCAGGCTGGAGGGGCTTTTGAAATGTTTACCAAATCATGCTCTTTCCATTCAGCGATGTTTTGATATCATATACCCTGCCAATCAGCTCGCACGAGGCAAAATAATTGGGACCACGTTTTAGTTCAGATGAGGACTGAAGTCACTGAAAACACGTCACTTAAATTTGCTCATCAGAGGGAAGGGGAATATCGCAAAATAGAGAGATTAATATTGCATATTGGGAAATTATTTTTACCCAATCAAACCTAATTGTTTAATAGTAAGAATCTTAATCAGCATTAAACGCTGGAGCACTCGAGCTCCGTGACCTCAATCAGCGGCAGAAAAAAACCGATATGCTCCAGCAATACAAGAATTTATATAATATCTCTTTTCCTCTCATGCGTCTCATTGTGAAAATGTATCAATGGACATTCCTGTAGTAATCAGGAAGAACAACGTCCCTGTGTCCACACGGTCGAAGGTCCATCCATCCACGGCAGCTTTTAATCAGGCAGAGTGGGAAAGACCCTTTCACATAGGACGACGTCATGTGCCCACACACACACACACCGATAACCACATTATTCTCAGCGGCTGCACACACACACACACACACACGCAAAACCCTCAAGAAATCAGCATCAAAGGGCCCCACAGTACAGCGTTATTACATAACATGTGCAGCAGGAATCTTTCTGTTTATTAGGAGAAAACGAGATAATCTGCCACGTATGATGTATGTGAAAGGTAATGTTGGGCTGGAATGTCCTCATGGCTTAGCTTCACTTAGTGTACTTATGATGTGATGTTATAAAAGTAACATGATCAAATGTTCAATGTGTAATAAAACAAAAATACTGTACATTGACTAGCAAAGTAAATTGGGTGATGCTTGTTGAGCGCATTAGCTTCGATTAGCCATCTTGGCTAAATTTACCTTATTTTAATTTGATTTAGTCTAATTTGACGTAGTTTAGTGACATAGTGATGTGTCAAGAATAAAATAATAAACCAAAAATGCTCAGTGTGAAATACATAAAAACAAATAAATAACAAATTAACATGAAACTGTGTAGTTTAGTTCATTGTAGCTTAGCCTAGCATTAGCTGATCTTAGTATTGTTAAACTTGACTTTGGTTTGTGATATAATGTATTAAAATATAATCATAAACCAAAAATACTTTGTTTGTTATTGTACAAATAACAAACATATGAACATGACAAACAACACAACATGCTACGAAATGATACAATATAAATAAAAATAACCTACAAAAATAAAAAAATAAAGAAATAAACCTGTATTCTCTCTAATAAACAGCAGGGAGCGGCTCCTCTGGTTGCAAGACAGATTGTATAGAAGTCTATAAGAAAATGACTCTTCTCACTTGATTTATTACCTTAGTAAACATTTCCCTGACGAGTTTATGGTCTCAATCACTTGTTTCAAGTCTTCTTTAATACAGCATGATGTTCATTTAGTAAATTAGGGTCCCATTTAGAGTAAAATAGGCGATAAAGCAGTGCATGCTTTTGGGGGGGGGCCTACCTTGTGATTGACAGGTTGCTTCCACGGTGTTGTCTGGTCTTGGTGCTCTCCGTGTTTTCATCTTTCAACTTAAACCCTTTTTTACAGTTTGTGTTTTTCAGTTTTGTGGAAGTTAATAGTAATATTTTGATTCCTTGAAAAGTTTTTTTTTCAGCGTTAGGTTGTAGCTACGCTCTCCACCCTCTTGTGTCAAAAAAGACAAGATGGCAAACGGCCCAAATGCCAAAAAGCCAAAGCTTTAAAACCGTTGCCCACAAGCCAATGAGTGACGCCGCAGTGATTACATCCACTTCTTAAACACAGTCTATGATCTCGACCGTGTTTAACTCAACAGTTTCACATTTTTGAGGGAAATGCTGGATAGAGAATGCTGTTCTTCTTCTACAAAATGTGTAAGAACGTCAGGGTTTCCATCAGCTGATAGAAGGATGATGGAAGTAGTGAATACATGGGGGGATCACAATTAGGCTTATTTATCTCTTTCAAGAAAGCCAAAGCTTAGAGTTTGTTACAGGAAATGACAGGGTTTATGGAAAACGTGGTCTTAATCTTCGGCCACTTTCACAGAAACCTCACCACTGACTTGAGACGGCAGCCATCGATCATTTCGACAGAGGTCTTGCTCTGTATTTTTTCCAAGAAATCAGAGAAAATGTGGCTTTCATGTTTAAAATTGCACCCTTTAAATCCAAAATTCATGATTGTCCTTTACTCCGTGCCTGTTGGGTCAGCTGTTCCCTTCACAGAGTCACATAAACATCTTGAACATGTTACCGTTGTCAGTGTGACAGCCTGGATTGATGAAGCAGCTGTCGTACGATCCCCTTCTTCTTCTTCTAGTCTAGTCAAGTTTTATTCACAAATTTGCGCATTAGATGATCAGATGTTTTCACAGCTGAGATGTTAAAATGGTGAAGAGAAATGACTGACGACTGATGTGTGTCTTTGAGGTTTAAAAAACCTCCAATTATCTGTCTTTTGCACAAGAATACTCTCAAGTTTAATGTGAAAAATGATGTGTAACACTATCTTCTCTGTGTGTGACGTCCCAGAGCTTTCATCCTGAGACACAGTGAAAGAATAAGGTAAAAGCTGTGTTTGCTGAGCTTACTTTCTTACCCCTCAACTTTGGTCGTAAAACTAAAAGGTCGTTTATATTTTTCCGTATCCGCTCTGCTCTCAAAACTGTCCAAAGAAAACATCCTACACTTATCCCGAGGCAAGACTCAGGAAAATAGTGCTTTAATGCAATAACTTCTCAACACTGTAAGTGAGGCAATGAGTCACAATGATCCTAAAAGAAAAACACAGAGAGTGCCTACAGATCTTTGCAGGCAGATTTATGTCTGAAGTTTATCTTAAACAACTGTTTTAAAAAAAAAAAAAAAACTGAATGAAAAATATCAGGGGTCTAATTGAGGCTAATGCGTGCTCTTGAGTTTGGTCTAAACATTAGATGTAGGTCTTATCTCAAAGAAAAACCAGCGCAGCTGCGGGAGCGTCTGCTTTTTACTTCTTTTTTTTTTCTGTTGCCAGTGATTCACCTAACTTCAGACGGGGAGAGCTGCATGAGATGTTCTTTTGATGTTCTTAACTGAAACATCTGCACATTACAACACAGGGGGGAGACAGAAAGACAGAGAGCAGACATGTGACGGAGGTTTACTGGACTGAATAAAGTGGGTTTAAAAGACACAAGAGGGGGATAAACCTCCCTTTGAAAACATCTCACGGTCAATTTCCCCCATTTTATCCTTACATTAGCCACAGGGCTGCTGGCCGCCTGAGAGCTCCCTCTCATCTTTCTCCGTCTGTCTTCATTCGATGGCTGACAATTTTTCCGATCCCAGTGGATGTAGACGCAGATCAAAGTGTTTAAGGCCGGCTCAGAGTGGGTTTTATCAGAGGTTGCAACAGATTTTGTCCATTTGAAAGTCTTTTATTGGGTTCAGGGAGTAAAAGCACTCGTGCTGCAGTTTTCTTGATAGATTATGTTACATAGAAGATTTCGACAAACGCGTATGAGTGAGGCACTTCATGCTCTTTCTCGTTTGACAAATTACACTGAGCTGAATCTTGGAAGAACAAAATGTCCTGAAACACTTTCAAAAATAATATCGTGTTAAGAGCGGAAGATTGAAAACCACCACTGGAAGCTGACAGCAACAAAGTGAGCAGACCACCAAGGACTGCAGCCGAGTCCAGCACAAACAAAGGCTGGTGTCCACGTCGGGATTAATACAGATTAATACAGAGCTGTGAGATCTGTGAGCAGATTTATTTAGAGGAAGTTCCAAAGAAAACGTGAAAGAAAAGCTAGCAGTCCTGCTTTTATTGTGTTGTTCTCTTTTATGTAATGTCTTATTTTCATTTGATTTGTAGGTTTATTCGTATGTAAAGTACTTTTAATTGCCTTTGTGTCTGAAATGTTCTTTGTAAATAAATTGCCTCGACTTTAAATGATCAATCTGACAATCTAGTAGTAAAAAGTTTACAACGTGAAAAGTTTCTGGTTTTAACGATAATCTTTATACATTATAACGAGATATATTTTATGTTAGTGTGACATGTTTTGACTTTATTACTGCATTCCAAACTATTCTGTTTCTACAAAGTAATCACTCTTATATTAATCCATTGATTGTTCAGTTGTAAATGTTAATTAAATTGGTTTTCTGCTCTCCAAAGAGTCCATCAGAGGAAAAAACACAAAGCAAGTTTGATGATGGAGGCTTTTAAAACAACCTGGCAAATTAAAACGTTATTTTTACTGATGTCTCACAAATGATATGTAAAATAAAGAAATTCACTGATTTAATTACAATTGCTTAATAACTCTATAAATCAGAAAGTGCTTCCATCTTTTCTTGTCATAGCAACATATCAATTTATCTTGTTGTATCATGCAACTTAAGAACTGTTGCTGTCAAATAAATCAGAATCAGAAATCCTTTATTAATCCCACAGCGGGGAAATGTACACGGTCACAGCAGAAAGGTAAAAAGAAAGCAATAAAATAAGTGGACAGTAAAATGAGGGGAGAATTAAATAAAGTGCAAATGCACACAGTAATACAAAATAACAATAGCAACAATAAAAATAACAATAGGTAAGTAAAATGAGAAATGTAGTGGAGTAAAAAGTGCATTATTTACCTTTGAAATGTAGTAAAATATAAGTATAAAATAGCATAAAATGTAAACACTCAAGTCAAAATTGTGTTTGAGTAAATGTTACTTTCCACCACTGCTGTATACAGGACCTCTAGTTGAAATATAAGTTAAGTAATAAGTTATTTATGAAGATCCAATAAAAGGTCTTAGGTACAAACACGCCCCCTGGTGGCGGGTCTGTGTAGCAACAGCAAGAGCTGGAGAAGCACAACCCAAAAAAGACCTAAAAATCCTGCCTAAAACATACAAAAACATATTTAAATGATCATCAAAACGACTTATAAAAGAAGATGTTGAAAAAGTCAAGCTTTTATCTCACCATCGTTTGGAGGACGGTGAAATTTTGACTTTTAACGTCCAGTTTTAGTTCAGTAAGTAAGAACTTTAGCAATCAAATGTATCTGCTTTGTTTCTCTTTTAGTTACATATTTATTTTATGCACAACGTTGCATGTGTTTTGTTTTGAGAAAGGCAAGGGCATTAACGGTGTGATTTATTTATATTCATTTAGAAAAAAAACATTTTAATAAATAAAAACAGAAAATAAGATTTCGTAAGCGAATGACCATGTACAAGAATTAAGATTTCATCATAGATAAAAAAAGCTGTTTTTTTCCAACTTCAATCAAACTACCTGCTGCAGTAAGATATGAAAACTATCAACTTCGATACAAAAGCAATATTTATCTTCATTAGTTCATTTCCCCCAGCTTTCAGAAACCCAACAGTAATAACGATAAATACAAAAAAATACAGTACAATTAAGAAATTTATATTTTTTAACGTGTTTTTAAAAAAACTATGATATGTTTGTGACTTTCTGCTGTACATCTTTCATAAGATCAAAAATAATGCTATTAATTTACATTTAATGGATTTCATACTAAATCACTAAACGGTATAAATCCCTTTGGAAAAAGTGTTTCTACCCGAAATTCTGTGAAAATATCTGAAATGTGAAAAAAGTCTCTGCCTGATATTTCACCATTATGTGCTGTCCTTCATTAAAAAAGTACAAATGATTGTCACGGTTTTCAAAATAAATACAGAACTCCTGTTTTCCATGAATTAAAAAAGCTTTAAGGCAACGACATTCAACTCTGCACGTGTTGTTTTAACTAGTTACAGGTAATATTTTTTCCCACTAAATACGTGTCTCCTCTTCCTGTGGTCCTCCTTCCTCTTCCTGCAGAGCCACCGGAGGCGAGCTGTATCCGTTCGCTCGTGGTTTGCCGATGGGAACGTCCGCTCGGGAAAAATCTCCTTCAGTTTGCTCAAGAAAAAGACCTCCAAGCTTCTTCCAGCCTGGGCCACCTCTGAGTCTGGCTGCACAGCAAAAGGAGATAAATGTCAAGATCAGAGGCTATTGTTTCTAATTTAAAACGTTGTTTATCCAGGGATATTTGATTTACAGGCATATGTTAACATATGTTAAAATGGAAATTGTACTGCAGGTATTTGGTCACAAACTACAGTATTAATTCAATTAAAATGTCCCTAAAGATGTCTGCCTTCTCTCCAATCTATTGGAAATAGACGGCACTCGGCTTGTCCTGCTCAAAGCGCCCAAAAAATACATTTAAAAGATTTAACAGCAATATGTCTTTCCAGAAGTTATGACCCGGGTTACTCAAGATAATCCACAGAGCTTATTGTGAGAGGTTTCATGAAGGAACTATTTTTCTTTCTACCGAACTACACCCATCAACCGTATCACCGCGCAGAAGGAAGCGCCCTAACTCTCCTGAGCTAAATTTTTTAAATGTATTTTTTGGGCGCTTTGAGCACGACAAGCCGAGTCTAGTTCCAATATATTGGAGAGAAGGCAGACATCTTTAGGGACATTTTAATTGGTCTAATACTGTAGTTTATGACCAAATACCTGCAGTACAAATTCCATTTTAACATACAGGATGATGAACATGTTAAACATTATACCTGCTAAACGTCAGCATGTTAGCATTGTTGTTGTGAGCATGCTGACGTTAGCATTTAGCTCAAAGTATCACAAATCTGCCAGCACGGCTCTTGTTACGTATCACTGGGCGTTAACAATAACTGGCCGATGGATATCGTTAAATAAAGAAATCAAAAGTGGAAAAGTAGCCCAGATTATTCCCATAGTGCAGAAATAATTCAATCGCACTAGAAATTGCATTAAAGCGGGAAATCGACTCACGTAGTTGAACCTGGTGCAGTTCTTGAACATCAGCAGGACGTCGTCCACAAGCTGCTCGGCAGTGAAGTAGTGCAGCGTGTTGCTCTTGTCCAGTTTCCTGCGGATCACCGACAGGTCGATGGGCCTCTTGATGATCTGGTAGTAGTGTCGGGCCTGGAGCACGTTCACACACATTATTAGATCATTGTGGGACACATTGTTTTCATTGTGATATGAAAGGTAAGTGGGACGTTTTACATGCAGAATACATTCACCAGTGTTTTCTCTGCACGAGCAGGTTGTTTTAACCATTACATAATGCCATACTTTTAAATGATATAATGATTTATTATTGCTTAATGATGACGCAATGTGAATTATTATAGGTTGCTTTGTTGAATTTGATTTATTGTACCTAAAAAAAAGACATTAATCAGGATCAAAGTTAGGGGAATTTTATGTTTGGAACAGAAAGTTGTAGGTTTATGTGATGATTCCTCAGAAGGAGATGGTATAATATATGTTGTTTAATATTTGAAACTTTATATATAGACATTATATATTGAAGTGTTACAGTTACAGAACGACATCTTTCTGGGTTTTTTTAAATATATTTTTGATATTTAACCAATAGTGGTGTCATATAATCATAATAATCATAATAATCAATCATAATAATCATAATAATTATAATAATCGTAATAATCATAATAATTAGTCAGAACAATAAACTTTATTTATAGAGCACAAAGTGCTTCAGAGAGAGAGAGAAAAAAATGTATGGACAAAATATGAACATTTAAAATTAAAAAACATTAACAAGAAATTTTAAACCAATAAAATAAACAGGCAACTCAGATAAAATCAGGATTTGCTTTCCGATAAAAGTAGACTTTGTTTATAGTAGAGACTTAAAATAAGACACTGATCATTTCCTATCCTTCCTGGATGGACCCAATATTTCTTTTCTGGGCTATCGTGTAGTTATCATGACATATATATACTGATATATGTTATTCAGAGGTGTCAGGCTGGTGTATTTGATGTTATTTATATAAATAGACATGTTTTTAATGTAAATATGTTGACTGACCAGCACACTGACAGGCTCATGGAACGGGGCGCTGAGCGCGTGACAATACAACAGCAGACTCATCTTCTCACACCTCTGCAGGAAACACACACGTAAACATACAGTCACCAAAAAAACACCAGTTCATCTACTCGTGGGCTGATACCACATCAGAGTCTGGGAAACCAACATTGTCTGCAAGAAAAAGAACGATTTTGTTCTCACTTTGAATCAATGATTAGATATTGAGGGAATTCTATGCCAGAAACTGCTTTTCCTGCTTTTTTTTTGTTAGGTTGAAACAAAATAAAGAAGTGAACACAGATATACACTGTGGTTTATAACACAGATTTTGCAGATAATACTTTGCATGGGATAAGGGTGAAATTGAACCCCCTGCAGCTCACCCTCTGGTCCTGGGGGCACAGTGTGTATGGAGCTGTGGCCCCCCCACAGGAGGGCCTGTTCTCACAGTCGTAGCTCTCCACAGGCTCCTGGTCCGTTCTGCACAGCGTACACACCCAGTCACCTCTGTAGGACACGCAAGATTAAAATGCTCTTTACAGTCACTCGTTACACAGAGCGATGCATCTCGGATATACTTTGTATTTTTAAAAGACGGCATTAGTTTTACCTTTTTATCATTATCAACAATTCCTACAGCATGTCACAGAACTCCATTGTCTTCCGAAAAGTAATAAAAACTCATAAATGAGCCATATGTTGCATTTGACACAAGTCAGCGTGTGTAGTTTATTCCTCTTTGCACATCAAACTAGTCATTTTAATTGTACGCTGTTTTGCGGCACTATAAATTGTTATTATAAGAAAAACAGGAAAATAAGATTGCTTTTATGTGCCATTGAAGACTGTATTCAGCAATGCAATAAACCTGCAATAAAAATATTCTTTTTTTTTTAATTTTATATAGAACATTTTAACGCTGTCAGTCAATTCATCTTTATCTTTGTTTATTGTGCATTTTGTCTCTTTTTTTGGCAAATTAATTTCACTCAAAATTCAAGTTTAGGGAGGTGGAGAGAGCCTGAAATGATTTAAGAGGCACTGGATTATTCACACGATATCAATATTTCATCGTCAACACCGATCACGATACTCCTACTATAAAGTGTCACGAGCGAAAAGAGTCGGGGGCACTTGGCCTGAGCCACAGTGAGTGCGTTGAGTGTGTGTGTAGCAGGTAAATGTTTACAGAGCGTGCTAGTACCGGGTGTCCGTGCAGCACTTACAGTGGGAAGCTGGTGGGCGGAGGTATATGACACACCAGGTGGTAAACTTTAGGGCAGCGGTCGCAGCAGAGCAGCTCTCCTCCATTCAGACAAACGGCACAAAAGTCTTCACTCTCCATCTCCTCGGCCCTCGATCCAGAACCAGGTTTCTGCATCGGTGAGTCCTCCTCTTCCTCCTCCTGCTCCTCCTCCTCCTGAGAGCAACAAAGATCAGCTCCTTGATCTTCACTGTCGTCCATCTGAACCACTTCACATTTAGTTTCAGCTTCATCCTCCAGCTCCAGGAATTGATCCGGATCTGCATCCGGTTCTTCTGGATCCAGTTCGATCACCATGGTCTGCTCTGGATCCGGATCCAAATAAAATGTTTCTGAATCAGTTTTCCCATCCGGGTCCCATTCATCGGATCCAGAATCGAACAGGATGTACATCTGATCTGGATTAGAGTCGCAATCGAAGCCGGAGTCCCGCTCTGGTTCTCCGGAGGGGGAGCTGTCAGGACAGTAGGGTTCAGTCCAGGAGCTCGATGTTGTTTCTTGTTGGCTGATAACTTCTCTTTTCTCCAAAATATGTTCCTCATGTTGACTGAATCCATTCTGCAGAAAGACACCAAAGTGATCATAAAGGAGAGCTCATGTTAAAGGTGTAATATGTAACATTTCCGCGTTAAAATGTCTAAATACGACTAGATCTATGTTATATATTTTGCTGAGTCGTGTACTTACATTATCCCAAATGTTGCCAACAATCTTCAAACCCAGAGAAATCTGTCATTTTAATCAAATTAACGACCCGTTTCATTGGGTTTCCTGTAATGGCGTCAGCGTTGTCATAATTTGATATTTTATCCAGTTTTAAGCCACTTTTTTTACAATCCACTTTTTAGACCTTGATTGTTTTACCAAATATATTTTGAAGGATTTTAGTCCTCGGATGTTTTTATCTTAAGTTATCAGAGAAAAAAGCTGAGCAAACATGATTTTTTTTTTACGTGAAACTGCTTTATTCATGGTATTTATTGGTTTAAATCTCGGTAAAAAGGAAAAACGGAGAAGCTGATTGCAATGACAAACTCTTATGATGCCACACAACTTCATGACGTCACCAAATAAACACCTTTTGTCATTGTTTTGCTCGAGAGACCCCTGGTGACGGACAGTTACACACATTTATTGTGCGTTTAAGTGAATGTTTTTGGACCTTCCACTCCGTACCTGTCGAGGACGATCCCAACAGGCAGCGTCGTTGTGGAGCTGGGCTTGTGTTTGGCGCGGCAGTCGTACCAGAGAAACCACGGGCTGCAGACATGACAAGAACTGCAAGTTCAGACGCTCCAACCTCATTACAGGTATGCAGGAGTTACCCAGAATCCTTCGGGCCTCTGGGTGAATCCTGTGGAAATAAATGAAGACATGGTCAGTGGGGGAATAGGTTTCATTAGATCCCAAATTTCAAAGTAGTATAACCAACATTGAATATCAATAAAGCAATAGTTTGATTTAAAATAGTTTGATTTGGGAAATACACTCATTTGCTTTCTTTCAGAGACTTAGATGAGAAGTTTGATATAAGTATGTTAACAATCTTCTCATCTAACTCTAATTATAAGCTTATTTCCCATAATGTCAAACTGTTCCTTTAAATTAGAACAAGTTGTCCTTTATTAAACCTTATTCTCTTTGATAAAGCTAGCACATCTTTCCCAGGTTGTCGTTCTCCGGTCTTTCCGTTGCAGGACCGCTTTGACTCCTTCTCCACCTCACAGACTCCAGCACTGCAGAGCTATTAAAAAAGAAACCAGAGATTTAGTGTCAATCACATAAAACCAAAAGTTGAATTAAATATCAATCACCCTCGCTCTTCCTTCACACTGTAAAGTTCTGCTCAATAATGAAACCCTTAACTTTTAGTGCCGTCTGTGTCTGTATTACGTGCTCTGCTTGGAGGCTTGGTGCCTCTGCTGTGCAGGTGGGATTTGAACCAGTCTCAGATGACTCCATAGTCAGCTGTTCTCTACGCTTTGTTACCCGTGGCAACAGGGTGGCCCGCCTTTGGGGAAAGTTGCCATGGCGTCTGTGAGGCCGGTGTGCCATCTCCAGGAAGACCGGGACCCTTGGGCTGAGAAAACAGAGACGGAGCAGCCGGTGATCTCCTGTGTGCTCAGGGTTTGATGGCAAAATACAGGAATCAAAACAAACAGAAAACACCAAAGAATCAGCAGATTCAGTTAAGTTCTCATTTATAAGTCAAATGAATGATGATAACACAGAAAGAAATCAGATATCAGTGACATCTTTTAAATCACTTCTCAAAACTTATCTTTCAAAAAGCACATCATTGTATATCTAACACGTCTTTTCTTTTTTAGATTTCTATTCTAGTCTATTTTATTTTATATTTGTATTTTGTAATTATTTTTGTTGTAAATGTCTGATTTTATTTTACTGCAGTCCTTATTATTCTTTTCTTATTCTTATTCTCATTATTATTATTTTTCTTATTCTTGTCTTATCTTATTTTATTCTTATTCTTATTCTTATTCTTATTCTTATTCTTATCTTACTCTTATCTTATTCTTATTCTTATTCTTATCTCATTCTTATTCTTATCTTATTCTTATTCTTATTCTTATTCTTATCTTATTCTTATTCTTATTCTTATTCTTATTCTTATCTTACTCTTATCTTATTCTTATTCTTATTCTTATCTCATTCTTATTCTTATCTTATTCTTATTCTTATTCTTATTCTTATCTTATTCTTATTCTTATTCTTATTCTTATTCTTATCTCATTCTTATTCTTATCTTATTCTTATTCTTATTCTTATTCTTATTTTTATTCTTATCTTACTTTTGTCTTATCTTATTCTTATTCTTATCTTATTTTATTCTTATTCTTATCTTACTCTTATCTTATTTTATTCTTATTCTTATTCTTATTCTTATTCTTATTCTTATTCTTATTCTTATTCTTATTCTTATTCTTATCTTATTCTTATCTTATTGTGTACATAACGATTAGTAACAGAACATTAAAAATGTAACAGAATCAGGTTTAAGTTGCATCGTAATTGTACCTTACCTGAGTGTGAATGTGAGCAATAAGGAAACAAAGATGTCTGCTTCAGAAAGGTTTGACTGTGTCTCCAGGTGGATGTGAGCTGAGGATGAGAGGGACGGCACCGTTGTCCAATATCAAGAGGGACACTGATGATGTGATTGGTGGAAAGCTTATCCAGCCTCAGCCCCCTGATATTTCAGCAGAGTCCCTGCAAACTGTTTCCTACTGAACTAATCATGTGAGGCTATTATTCTACTCTCACCGTCACCAGGGGATTCCACGCACAACAGCGTACAGGAAAAACTACAGCAATGACGCATCAAACATTGTAATGAAGGGCATTCATGTGCAATATATCTCTTTTTACTATGTGTTATTGTTACTACTGGCTGCTAGAGTTTTACTCTCACTTGTTCACTTACTGTATTATGTTAACCTGCCACTTACTTACCACGGTTGTTGTGTTTTTTTGTACTTATATTTTTACTTAACCATTTGTACTTAACCTTTTATCTGCACTGTCCCCTTTGCTGTTGTAGCGCTGTAAATTTCCCCACTGTGGGACGAATACTCAGGTTCCTACAATAGATTACTTTCACTTAGATATACTTGTACATGTGCTCATAGGTTTCTAGTAGTCACGTCACAAAGCACGTCATCCAAATAGAGCAAGATGTTTACATCATTTAACATTCATAATTCAGTGATTTTCTACAGGGAAATACCCTCACAGGTTTCATGAAGTCAGTTACTAACAAGTCCCAGAAAACCTTTAGTGCACACATGGAAAATATCCGAGTTCCCTCCCTGTAAGATGTCCAAAGACATACAAGACTGACAGTGTCTGAGTTAACTCCTGTCAACAACGTCACAGTGATGTGAACATGCCTGATGATGCACAAAATGCAGCACGCCTAACTTGTTTCTATCACAGCTGACCTGGTTTCTGCTGTAAATCATCATAAAAGACGCACTCGTGCAATCCTGCTGAGATTTGACTGTGCAATTACATTTTCTAGTAAATAATGCATCTATATGTGCACCTCTGAACGCAGTTTTACTTCCGGTGATTAAAAGTCATATTTGTACGTTTATGCTTATGAGGCAGGATGGAGCACAAAACTAATTGCATGTGTGCTCAGTCATCACTGCTCGGATACATTTATTTATTCAGTAACTTTTATATATACAAGTAAATATAATGAGACCTCATTAACATGTTGTGAGTGTAAACAGTGTTTTGTTCACGTGAATTTTAGATAAATTAAAATTAAAATAAATTTAAGATAAAATAAATTAATTATTAAAGACAAATAATTGAAGAACACAGAGGTGAAGATGAAAAATAATAACACCAGACTTATTCTAAGATAAATAAACCGTGAGCTATCATTACCAATTCTGTAGTATGTGTGGTATTTATGTTTAAATAAGTATTTCAAAATTGTACTTAGTACTTGAGTAAATGTACTTTTTTATTATTTATTTTGAGTAAATGTACTTAATTACATTCCACCACTGAGCGTCGCTGTGGGTTTCTTTGCACTTTGCCAAGTCTCGCACAAAACCGCGTGGTTTGCAAATCCCGTTCCTCTTTCAACTAGCCTCCAAGATGGTAGGTGTTATCATGTATCCCTGTGCTCAGAAATGTCGTCAAATCTATGCCCATCCTCGTTCATTCGTACAGCAAACTATCATCTGATGGCGGGTTACTGTACAGACATCTCATACGATCATTTACTGGGTGTTATTGCCCGTGATTTGTTAACATTATGGGAATTTGTGAGCGGTTTACTGTGTGAGAGCTGGGGCCTCGGATGTATCCGTCAGCCAGTATATTCTGTCTGTACTCACATGTGTTAACCGCGTACTCCAAACCTCTGTCGTCTAAATCTATCTGACACTGGTAGTCGAGGTCTAACACGTAAGAAATGTCCCGAGAGTAACGTGCTAACATTTAATTCTGCTTTACGTGCTAAGCGTTTAAACTGCCGGTAAAAGCAGTTGAGCTAGCATTAGCTTCCTGGATGCTAGGCAGCATGAAAGCACTGTGCTGTAATATCGTTATATATATGCACTGTTCTGTAATATCGTTATACTGCTACGTTCTGAGAATAAATGCAAGCAAATGTCGGATTTTAGTGTCAAGTGTTTGCTATCTGTTCAAAGTTGTGTCGTGAATGCATCCAAGCAGCGTGAGCGGTTATTTGGCTAATTTAGCAAGTAAACTTAGCAAGTGAGCTCCACGGTTTGTGTTGACTAGTGATTCTAATCAATATAAAATCTATATTTACAGCCGACCAAACAGACTAAGACCAGGAAGCTCCGTGGGCACGTCAGCCACGGACATGGTCGCATTGGTGAGTCTTTTTCAACTTGACCTGTTTGCTGAAGGTGGTCTTAGTAATTCTGCTGTGTGTATGTGTGTGCGAGAGAGAGAGAGAGAGAGACATGGTTAACTAGACATGGTTAATTGTGTGTGTGTGTGTGTGTGTGTGTGTGTGTGTGTGTGTGTGTGTGTGTGTGTGTGTGTGAGAGAGTGAGAGAGAGACATGGTTAACTAGACATGGTTAATTGTGTGTGTGAGTGTGAGAGAGACATGGTTAACTGTGTGTGTGTGTGTGTGAGAGAGAGACATGGTTAACTATGTGTGTGAGACATGGTTAACTGTGTGAGTGAGAGAGACATGGTTAACTGTGTGAGTGAGAGAGACATGGTTAACTGTGTGTGTGTGTGTGTGTGTGTGTGTGTGTGAGAGACACATGGTTAACTGTGTGTGTGTGTGTGTGACACATGGTTAACTTTAACTTCTCCAACCCCACAGGAAAACACAGAAAGCATCCTGGAGGTCGTGGTAATGCTGGTGGTATGCATCACCACAGAATCAACTTCGACAAATAGTAAGTGCGATATGACTATATGACATATAATTGATATATATTGACATGATTCTAGTGATGGAGCCAAGTTAATAGTTCTCTAGGCAGCACACCACTGCACTGGCACTAACATGGTTTAGACTTGTATTAGGGCTCAGTGTTAACTTGGACAATGAACACATCATGAAAGACTTGCTGCACTCAAGGATTGTTTCGAGTTAGTAGAAAGTATTGGTTAAAAAGTGCACTTTAAAATGTAGGCCTAGTTATCTCCTTTTTGTGTTAATTTGCTCAAAGTCTTGTAAATGTTTTTATTCAACAAGCACTATGTTGAATTTTGGCTGTATACTCAAAGCAGCTGCAGCACAGAGCTGAGTGCACTCTTAATATCTGTTCAACACGTAACATCCTCATCACAATATTCAACAACGTCGTTGCATACTTTCTTCATATCGTGTGTGTGTGCAAATAATTGGCCCTCTAAACATAAGAGCAATGTCAAGTTTCAGTTAATACTTTTGGGGGAAGTTGGCCTAAGAGCAATAACTGTATTGCAATTGTAAATTCATTAATCGGCTTTAATCTGTCTTAAAAAGTAGATATTATGTTGATCTGCACTGTTTTCTGATGAGCTGCACATGGATGTTTTGTAGTCTTTTTATTCTGGTTTTATTCTATCTGCTCAATAAGTAGTTGATGTTGTAGAGACTAGAGTCTCACCTTGACACAAATGATTGTCTTGGTGTGCTAGAGTTCTCTTAAAGTGAAGACTGGACCTATTCACCGACTGGCTCTTTGTAAGCCAGTCAGCCACATGGGCAGTTACAAACCGTTACGCCTTGATCTCCTCATTACTGATGCTGCTGTCGCTTCAAATTATAATTGGGGGAACATGTTTTTTTGAAATATGATGCACACTTAAAAATCTGACCTGGTTTTTTTCTAAACTGTCATTTGGTTCATTTTGAATAGTGCAATAATTTTGCCTTTTAAAAAAATGTTCGGAATATTGAAAGTTAACTTATGGTTCCACATTAATACGTAGTAAGTTTTTAACAGCGATTTCTTTTGGCAGTATATAATGTGTAAAATTTAAAGTGGGCATTCAGTATCCCAATTAATAAACTTCTTTGGTTTAAAATTGGGTTTGCATTTAAAATGAGCTCAGAACAGGAAGTCTAGTCGAGAGATTTACAAGAGGAGCGTTTCCTTAAAATAATTGATTACTTGCCGTAGTGTTAACCTGCATAAAGCTACCAAACTCGGCCAACGAATCACTGTTTATTTCCCACTCTGGATAGACAGCAGTTGACCTTTTTTGTCTGTCCTCCCTGTGTCTCCTCAGCCATCCGGGATACTTTGGTAAGGTGGGTATGAGACATTACCATCTGAAGAGAAACACAACCCACTGCCCCACCATCAACCTGGACAAGCTGTGGACTCTGGTGAGCGAGCAGACCAGGATCAACTATGGCAAGAAGCCAGACGGACCCGCACCCATCATCGATGCTGTGCGCGCCGTAAGTACTGACTAATATTTTTATGTGCAGAGTCCTGAATATCAGACCTACAAGCTGATGTATTGGCCTACTCTGGTCTTTGTAGTGAACTGTTTTTGGATTATTTTAAGACAATGTATTGGCATAGCTCAAATACTGACCATAAGTAAAGGAACACGGGTTAAGGTAGATTAAGATTTACCATGCGTTTTAGTCATTGCCGCTATTTTTAAACTACCAACAATTGTCCCCAGTGCCTGCAAGTAGTATCTCAGAAGTCCTGGTATTGGGGTTGCCAGATTTGCTCCACTGGTAACTGAATAAATCCCTGTTGAAATAGGGTCTGGTAGAATGAAGAGTGTCAGTGAGACAGCTTTGGGGTTGTTGACGTTGTTTTTTTACTTTCTAAGGATGCTAACATTTCCTTAGTCCTAGTCATTGATCTAAGCTAAACTTCACAAATCTCGTACCTCTCTACTGGATGCACTGTTCTCATCTGACATGGTAGCTTTGTTCAATATGCTGTCTTATTTTTATACACACAGGGATGCCTGACACACAAAGTTATGCTAAAGAAACTTAAGGCAAAAAGTTACTTAAGTGACCAGAGTAACTTTCTCCCACGGTCTGTAATTGTTATGTTTCAGTGCATAGCGAACGTGTTGATAACTACAATAAAAAAACAATTACTGACTCAACAAGTGGCAACAGTAGATGGGGGTAATATTTTACCAACATACAGATTTCTGAAAGAAAATTGATGAACTTTGCAGTGGGTGAATATGTGTAGAATGTGCTTTGTGTTGTGCAAATAGGAGAATCTTCATAACAGTGTTTTGTACGTAGTGTTGTACATTGTGGCATTGTATGAGCTTTTTTTTCATATTTACACCACAGATAATAAATTGCTGCTGGACATTGACTTCATTGTTTGCATTTTGTTGAAGACAGTTTGCTCATAATATTATGGGCTCTGTTTTCTTGCTGAGGAAATAGTTTTGCAGAATTTTGCCAGATGAAATTTCCTGCATATGTGGTTATCTGGTTGCACTAATGGTATGTTAATAATTTTGCAGGGTTACTACAAAGTCCTGGGCAAAGGCAAGCTGCCCAAGCAGCCTGTGATCGTCAAGGCCAAGTTCTTCAGCCGACGGGCCGAGGAGAAGATCAAGGCAGCTGGAGGAGCCTGTGTGCTGATGGCATAATGTTCCTATCAGTGTGTTTTTGCAAAATAAACTGTATAAATGGAACTACATGTTTGTCATGTCTGATTTTAAATGTCTCAATATGACAGTTATGGTATGTCCTGCATTGTTTGTGTCTGCTCTGTGAAGATATCGGCAGTATCTGTTGCATGCAATGAATATATGAACACTGAAAAATTATGGAAATGCATCTTGTTTTTTTTAAAGCGACGAACTATCGAGGGAAATGGAAATATTGTATGCGTTCTGTATCGTCAGGGGGCCACTAGATTAGGAAAATGTCTTAAAGAATAAGTTCTCAGCTTTTTTGGCTTCTTGCGTCTCATGATAGTTGTTAGTCTGAGCAGTTTTGACCAGTAAATGTACTGACTCCTTTCCATTTAGCCTTTTAATATTTCTCTATTTAATATATAAACTATCCAGGATTTCCCAAGACTCAAGCAAATATTAGAAAAATAAACAATCAGTATATTTAGTAAATGGGTGTGGTATGTTTTATTTTATTTCATGAGCCCTTGTGGGGGTTCCTGGCCCCCAGATCGGAGACAAGTGTTTAGAGCAGGGGTTCTCAAACGTTTTCAGACCAAGGACCACCTAACCAATAAAAAAAACACGGACCACCTAACTCCCCAAATATCCAAAAACAACAGGCCTGCTTACCACTCCAACAGTATATTACAAATTACCGGCTAATATTGAGCTTTATGTGACCTCTACATCGCTCGTTCACGCATTAAATCAACAATACAAATACAACAAGGATTCTACAAGCATTTCATTCATATGTGAGCTAAACGGTAAATGCTGATAGATTTTACACAAATTAAGGGGTTTTTTTCAGGAAAATTAAGCATTTTTGACATTCAAGCTTTTTTCATAAAAAATAATCATTTAAAAAATATATTTTTCAATGAAATTAATTTTTCACATCTAAGCTTTTTTCATTAAAAAATATATTTTTTCACATCCAAGCTTTTTTCATTACATTTTTTTGTATTTTTTCACATCCAAGCAGACCACTCTTGCTTAATAAAAACTGGCGGAAAAGAGAATTTTTTTTTTTTAAAAAGTGAGTGATAACCTGCCTGGTATACTTTGAGGTTATTAGAAGGTGACTGACATGATTGCTATCAGTAGTAAAAGAACTATTCAACTTGTTGACTTCAGAAAAAGTAGCACTACACTACACTACAGTGTAGAAGTACTCAATTACAATTAAAAGTCCTGCATTCAAAATCTTGAGTAAAATAAATAAAATATTAGCACCAAAAGTACCAGAATTAAAAATAACTAATTATGCTGAATCTTATATATATGGACCATTACAGAATGTTTATTATACTCTTGGTTTATATTTACCAATGCATTAATGTGTAAATCATTTTAGTGTTGCAGCTGGTAAAGGTGAAGTTCATTTTTAATAACTTTACATACTACGGGGTAGCTAAAGCTGTAAAAAAAAACAAAAAAAAACAGAATCTATAAAATAGAATAATGCATCATCATTTATTAAATTGATTTATTTGTTTTTATTAATCTGCAGATGCAAAGTAACCATTAACTGCTATCAAATAGATTACATGTAGTGAAGTAAACAATATTTCTCTGAAATGTAGTTCAGCAGAAGTAACCTATAAAGTAGAATAAATAGAAATAAGTTAAAATATCTTAAAATTGTGCTTAAGTACAGTAGGCTACTTGAGCAATGCGCTTCTTTCCAAAGCGAAACATCCCCACGTGACACACATATGGGGCGGGGTTTAACGTGCATGATTTCCTGTCCTGTCACTTAAAAAACGGCACGGCACGGCACGGCCCCGGCTGTGCGCGAGCTGAATCTAAACACGTAAATAATCTCTGCTTTACCCGGGACTTGTTGACGCAGCGCGCGGAACACTGACGTTAACGTGGCAGAACGTGACGTGTGGAATGGAACGTGGAATTGTGTGACGTTTCGGTGTTTTAGTCGAGCCGGCGAAGCCAACGGTTGACTTTCAAGGGAAGTAAGTAGCTGCTGATAAAAGTAATGCTCGCGCCACTTCCGGGTTGGGCGTTAATCTTCACGCATGCGCTGTTTCCCAGCTGCGTTCAATTGTAATTCACAGGCTACAGTATGTATACTGGTTGGATTTTTGGTGTTTCATATTTATTTCATTTGGTTATAATTTTTATAGAACTGCCTAGACGCAGTTATTAGAGAAGCACTCTGTAGATTGAAGTTGTTTTTGTTGTTGTTGTGAATTAAACCATGAAATTCAGACTTGTTATGTTAAGGGCTGCAATTTAAGATTAATCGTTTGGTCTATAAAATGTCAGAAAATGGTGAAAAATGTCCTTCCCAGTTTCTCAAAGTCCAAGGTGCATCTACATGTCTGCAGGAAATCTCTATATTTCAGTGGCTGAAAAAAACATTTCTGCTATTTTTGCATGAAAAATTTGTCGATTGTCAAAATAGTTGGCAATTATTTTTCTATCGACTAATCGTTGCAGCTCTAATGCTATTCTAAGGAGGTGTTCATTCATATTTCACTAATTTGCTGTATCAAATATAGTTGCAACTATTTTTATTATTTATTGTTTGAGGTTTTGTCCAGAATATATTAAGATTGATATCATGGAAGACAAAAAAAAACAGCAAATCTTCACAAGTGGATTATTAATGCTGTTACTGTTTTTTTAATTTATTTAAAAATCTTTTTATTTTTTTTTAATGTTTCTGTCAATAAAGTAATCGTTTCAGGTCTATATCAAATTAGTAGAAAAGAGTGTATTTGGAATAAAACTCTAGTCTTAATGTGTGACCTGTGAGGTAAAAGGAAAGTGGCTGAGGTCTCTTATTGTTCCTCCACTCAGGTGAGGGGAACCTGAGGTTAACTCGATCTGTTCATGGCAAGCCAAGCCTGGCTGGAGTCATCTCTGCAGCGCTCTGCCAGTCTGGGCCTGGAGGTGCTGGAGCGGGCCTCCAGGCGCGGTGTAGACTGGAGCACTGCACCCTGCCAGACCCCCACTACTATAGACGAAGACGCACAGATCCCTGTCAAGGTGCCTACATGTGTTCTGTATATTAATCCCAGCTTCAATTAATTTGGATATTGACTTAACTTGCTTTGTGTCAATTATCTTTAATTTACCAGAGAGCACACACGGAGCTTGATGATGTCTTTGCAAACATCGCAGAGTTCATGGCACAGACGACCTATCAGTGCAAGGTCAGTGATTATTTACCCTGCACCTGTATCCTTTCAGCTGCACACCTGGGGACTAAAATGTGAATATTTTCTTTGCTGCAGAGGTTTTATGGGTCTGGCTTTTGCACTGAGCCCACTGACACCGAGAGGAACCATGTGTCCAGGTTCCACTCACGGCCAGCTGTTGGGATGAAAACACCTGCACAGTCCGCCAGAACGCATGTAAGGGCTCCACGCAACAACGTAAAAAGAATATGATACTTTTTCTTGAGTCTTACAAAGTTTTCATCGGTCAAAAGTGATGTTTGGATTATTGCAAAGCAGAAAGAGCTCTTAGAAACACACTCAGAGGAACAAAGGCATGTAAATGTAACAGGTTACTATGGCTATGGTTTTCGTAAAGTTTCCTGACCTGAGTAAAATGGACATACTATTTACTTGTTATGCTATTTCAATATTCACTGGTATTTTAGATTTCCAAGTCCTGAGAAATAAGTTTGGACCTTTTTTAGCTAAATGTTCAAAGTTCTGCACCAGCCACTTGTAATGTAGTAATTATGCATCCAGAAATGTCTTATTCACTGAAATGTCCTTAAATGGAACAGTGATTCTCGCAACACACATTTACAGAAGTGAAATAAATGACTGAATCCACAACATTTTGTAGAAAAATATATTATTGAGTTTGTATTTTGAGAGAGATGTTGGCTACGTTCAGGCTGCAGGGAACGTAACACCGCTTCAACTCTTCACGCCTCCGCTGTGGTGGCTGCTGCTAGAAACAAAAAGTAAAAACAATTTAGAAAATTTTTACAATTCAAGCCTCGTTCTCTTCAGGCTTGTGTGTCGGCGGCATGTGAAGATTTCGTCATCGAGGTTTCACCAGGGACGTACGCCATCACTGCCAGCATGCCGGAGTTACAGCAGCAGACTCAGATGGTCAGCGTCAAAGCTGGAGAGAGCGTCGACCTCACCTTTAACCTCTGACCCCTCACCTGTCCATAGCAGACACCTTAAAATCACCAATGCTAAAGCTGTTTGTGTCTTTTTTTATTGCTTGTTTTTACACTGACTTATGCTTTTAAGAGTTTACATTTTATATTGCTTTCAAAATGTTTAATTTGCTGCACATTGAGAATCCATGTTTTTATTGCTATTTATTTATTTATTATGTAGTTTGTATGTTCAAATTCTGCTCCAGAACATCATGTAATGCTTCTACAATATTTTTACCTGCACTAATGCCGCATCAGTGTAATAATACAAAGTATTTTTTAAATAAATATCTTGTTTGTTTTATCTTTTTATATACCTATATTATGACGTTTTATCTGTACGCTGACGTGTAAACGATGGTCGCACTGTTGGCGGAGAACAGCCGCAGTCGAGGTTTGAAGTTGGCAGTCACAAAAACATCCCAGATTTCTTTTAGCACTAGGAAGTGACTGAAACGGAGAGCTGTGATTGGGCGAGGCACTGAACCTCACGGGTCCTGCTCCACACAGAACTCCCTGCAGATCAGTACAGAAATATATCAACTTTCTACTTCCATGAGGGCTACAACTAACTATTCCTTTTTTATTATCCATTAATAATCAGTACTTTTACTTTTTGGTACTTTAGGTATGTTGTACGATGCTAATACTTCTGTGTTTTTTTTTTTTTTTACTTTTGAATGCAGGATTTTTACTTGTAACAGTATTTCTACACTGTAGTATTCCTACTTTTACTTCCTCCACCACTAGAACTTTAGTGTGGATGTTCATAGTGAGTTTTTGAGCTTTTTAATCAAGTCAAGTTTTGTCCAGAGGTGTGGACGCGAGCCATTCATCTGATAACTTAACAAAATGGATACTTGACTTTTACTTTTAACATAAATGACTTTAGCCCTCTGACTAGGAGTCATTTGATATTCTCCTCAAGCCCAATGACTTAAAAGAGAGAAATGACAAATGATTGTAATTATGTAGCAGAAAAACAAATCAAAATACATACTTAGTGATTATTTTTGCTTTAAAATGTCTCTGCGAAAGTTATAAATCCCCCTTTTTAAAGAAGGGTTCATTATTTCTGTAAATTGTGTTATGGTAGTAGTTTATCTGTTGAACCTGTTCTTGACTTGGGACCCGACTTTGAATTTCGTAGGAAAGACCTGAAAGACATTTTGTACAAAAAAGAAAAACTAAAGTCTGGGTTTCCATTAGATTTACTGTAGAAACCCTTTTTGTTTTTGGACCTTTTGTTCTAAACTTAGACCCAAATGTCAACTTTACTTCCACCCAAAACAAACACTTAAATGACCTTTTAGCCAGCCTGGAACAGATAAGTGAAGCCTTTCTGTGTGTCAGTATCTCTGACCTCCCCTCGTGTGAGAACGTGATGTTAAAGAGAGAGAGAGTCCCAGAGTGAAGGCTTGTCAGCAGCGTCTGGATCCGCAGACGTTTCACGGACCCCAGAGCAGCTCTCATGCTCTGAGCTGTGCACGACAAAAGGGACATTGCATGTCTGTTTGCCCAGAAACAGAGGAACTAGAGCAGCCTCCGAGGCCGCCATCTGCCTGGAGGTCATCCCTTACACTGCAAAAAAAAAAAATGTCAGGAAATCACACAATTTAGTTTAATTTTCAGTGGGTTTTATTTGCATGTTTTGATAGTTGAGAGTATAAATAAAAAAAGACAGACAGGGAAAAAAAATAAAAATACACTCTGCGTGCAGTTTATTTTTTAGACTATCGCCAAAATAAATATTGAAATTTCTCTGAAAGGTACTTTTACTTTAACATTTTAAGTTAATTTTGCTGTTAGTACTTTTGTACTTTTACTTAAGTGAAATCTTTAATGTAGGACTTTTCTCTATTTTAACAGAAAGGTATTGCTACTTTTACTTAGGTTAAAGATGTGAGTAATTCTTCCACCACTGTTGGATCTACTTTGTCTAATGAGGAAACTCAATTATCATGTTTATGTTCTGTAAGTTAACACACAGGTTTTGTACATTTGCAGTTTTTTTGTCGTTCATAGTCGGCTTCGGACGACAGCCTCGCCTCACTGTTGATGTTGGTTTCCATGGAGACGTGTTTTTGACCCGGAGTCGTTCTTCTTCACGGGGAGCAAACACTGCTGTCAGGTTGCGGTTGCCATGGTGACGTCAGAGGTCAAGCTGAGCAGTTTCATCAGTTTAATAGAAAAGAATTATGCAAAAATGCGGAAAAACTTTTACATCTTTTGGGATTTTATTTGATATTCAGTGCTGCACTTTTCTACAATCACTATCATTTTGTAAACATTAAAAGGCAGTGACCTCAATGCAAATACATGTTTTTGGACTAAAAAACATTTACAACATTATAAAATACAGTAGATAAACAGTTGTATGCAATATATTGTTCTAAATTTATCAGCTACACTCCACAAGAAATAAAAATCCTCCAACCTTTGTTCTCCAAGATTTCCAGCTATAAATGTAGAATACTACTGAATGTCTGGCAGAACGATACTTATTTATAAGATACAAGAGTTATAAATCACACTTCAATCAGAATATTAAAGTCTACAGCACTACATATTTCTATTAAACTTTTTTTCTCTAGCTGCACGACACGTTCTACTGTAGACGACAGCTAAAACATGATCATAGGCTGCAAGAACGCTTTACGTTGCTACGTGAGGAACTGTTTGTGTAAACCACGGCCTTTCGAGTACAAATAAGTGGAGACGGAGTGGATTATCTGACTCAGACAAACAGGCAGAGAGAAAGTGAGAATTAATGAAGTTCCCAAATGAGGCATCTAGTTGTAAGAGTAAATAAACATATTGCTTTAGGTGTGTTATTGTTGTTGTTGTTGTTGTTATCACAGGTCTCTGAAGTCAGAAGAACTGTTGTGCAAAAAGAAGAGAAGAAGAAGCAGAAAGGAGATTCATTAGTAGCTGAACAGTATGTTCCCTCCCAACAGTGCACAACATGCAATGACAGCCTGAAACGCACGACTGCCACAAAATGCACATTTGGACATACAATAATATTTGCACCCTTTTGCAATAATATAAAATGGTATTGCACTTGTGAATAATGTGTGGAACTGAGTATATGAAGTATAATTCAGGGTCTACCTAAAAGAAGATGTGCACCCTCAGCAAACACTAAAAGTTCTTAAAATATTACCTTTCATTAAATGGCTTTTTGGCAAACAGAAGTTGCTCCCTCACGGTCGTCCCAAACACCAACATCTGCTTTTCAGTGTCAATTACACACTGCAACAAAAAAAAGAAGAAGAAGACGATAAACCAACACATCAGCTCCCCATTGATATCAAGTCAGCGGAAAGTCTTTTATTTGAAGCTATTGTAATGATTTCCCCTATTTGAACTTAATGTACTTGCAAGATTCTTGCTGTTCGAGGTTGTATTCTCATGATTGTTTGCACTTATTGTAAGTCGCTTTGGACAAAAGCGTCAGCTAAATGTAACGTAATGTAAACATCCCACATTTACATGCAGGTGACAGCATCGCCTTTCATCTGGCAGCATCTGCAGATCAAATCTCCTAATGTTTCCCTACTAATGGTAAGGATGCAATGCAATACAACTTTATTAATCCACAAGAGCAATTTGATTTTTTGGCACAAGTAAAAGTAGACGAGAAACCGACATATGCATGAACAATTACAAGCAAAAGAGCTGGTTGGGACAATGTTTAGCTGATAGTGTAGTTGCATTAAAAAAATGATGTATAAGTAAATAAAGAATAAAGATACAAATAAATAATAAGTAATGAAATAGTCCGCCAAATAGGCATTTCATTGTTTCATGTGGCAAACTGCAGATAGAGTCCAACTTTGTTTTTCAGGATTGAGGGACACGCGGCGGCTCTAAACTCTCTGTGCAGAACTTCAGTTTCACGCTCTGTATTGAGACGATGTTGAAATGCATCGTCCCAATCAAATAAAAATACATTCAAATTCAATTCAAGAACAGCAAAGAAGTTTTGTCTACGAACTCTTAGCTGTGTATCTTGATTAGTTACATCACTTTGTTCCTGCTGTCATTGGATGACTCATTGTAAATGATTTTTACCTTGAGTGACTTTAATGTCTTGTTGCCCAGCGACATCAGTGGCCTGTTACTGTCTGCAAAGAAATGTGATAAACGTCTTAAAATCACCGGCTACAGATACACACCAGTGTAATCTTTAATCGTACTCTCCCTCTTACCTACGACGACAAAGGAGCAGGTTATTCTGAGTTGCCCGATGGTCAGGCTGAGTTCTCTGATGTGTCCGTCGATACAAAGCTTCCTCTGAAACGGGAACCCTTCCGTCTCCATTTTGTTCTCTTCAACCAGATCCTTCAAACTTTTAAGAGAAACAAAGAATGACTCACTGAGTACTTAAAGTGACTTAATGTTCGAGTCAGATATGCAGATACTGAACATCTCACCCTGATCTCTCCACAGTCAGAGAGGACAACAGGTTCAGTTTGCAGCCGGTGTCAATCAGCACATTCACCTCCTGTCCTAAACACTGTAAACAATCAAAAATAAAAATAAGAGCTCTGCAGCAACAGAAAAGAAGAAACATAATTTGTGTAAAAGATTCAACTCAGTTGTTTTTTTTTTTTTTTTTTGTATGTATTCAGATTGGTGATACTTGTACAGATATATAAACTACATTACTGATTATTCTTCTATTTTTTCGTTTTTATACTTTATTTGCACATTACAAGTTATCATTTTTGTCACTTGATTCCTGCCACATTTCAACATTACATAATTTTTAACCAAATAAAATAAAATTTAAATAAATGAGAGAGTGAAAAAAAATCACAAAAAGGAGTTGTGATAATAGTAATAAAGAAAAAAATAATTTAAAGGGAGGTAGGGGAATTACTGATGAAGTAATTGTAGTGGAATATACTTAATCATTTAAATATCTCTCATTTATATTTACTAACTCACCTTGCAGGGCACATAGATGAAATCTTCCTCCTCTTCTTCTTCATCCTCATGTGAGAGATGAGTACAGCTCAGATGGACCCCTTTGCTGTTTGGTGTCACTCCACACATCCTGCCCCGGGACAACTTGGACTCCAGCAGGCGCTTCTGTAGAATATGATGTGGCTGCTACAATTAAAAATAAATAAAAAACAAATACATTTAGAAAATGTTCTCAAGTTCTCAACTTAGGATCTGAAGCTTAAACTCAAATAAATAATCACAAATAATACATGTAGATAAACTAAATATATGTTGAATGTTACTTATAACATGACTAAACGATAATCAATTAATTACTATTATTATAAATAGTAAGAAGTTTATAAAACTAAAAGAGAATAGAAGTAAAAATAGATACACGAGCAATTTACAGACAAAATTACAAGGCAAACGTGACAGTGTGTGATTAACAGCAGCAAGTATATGTGAACAGGGTGTATATATAATGATATATAATATGATTAAGTAATGATCCTTGTTATGTATCCCCCTGAGTATTTGTCTTTCTAAATATTTAAAAACAATATTATATTTAATGTAATAAAACAGTATAATATAACATGATATATAGTATAACATATATGGGATATAAACTGCAAGGTGAAATGTAGGCCTAATAATATAGTATAACATAATAAGTGGTTTGTCATAAGGGTCAGCAGTTTGACGAGAAAGTATAAAAATAGATATTTACATATAAATTCCCTTAAAAACCTATAAATACATAAAATACAGTGCATTAAAGTGCATATAACTATAGCACAAGGGGAAGTGTATCAGGCCTATAGTGTACCACAGTATAATGTATAACATAATAAGTGGCCTGTGGAGGCTCACCCCCTGGGTGGATGTCCCGAGCTTCTTCAGTCCGTCCAGCGGCAGCAGGTCAGCGGAGTCTTTATGGAGGAACTGGATCGCCTGCTTCAGCCTCCTCTGCTGCCGGAGAGCCGCAGCATCCAGGAGCCCCGAGTCCCCCCGGCTCTCCACCCGCATCCCGGTGAACATGACGGCGGGGATCCGAGTCAAGCCGAGCCGGTGTGTGTGTGTGTGTGTGTGTGTGTGTGTGTTTCTGAACCTGTCTGATCTGAACTAACTATAAAAGATCATTATGATACACTGTATGTGTTTGAGTCTATTAGCAGGAATCCCCGATGATGATGAGTTAGTGAGGCAGTCAAGTCAGACAGGTAACAATACTACTTCTGGTCTACACCTTCAAAATAAAACTGAAAAATAAATAAAATGATTGACATTTTCCTCCAAAATATAATAAAAAAAAGTAGTCTATTGTAATAAAGCTTCTGAAAAGCACTAAATCTAAAAGTCTATGAGCAGTAGAGACAAAATTATTAGCTGCTTTTTTATTATTCATTGCGATGCTCTTATATTTGTTCATTTGTTTTTTTTAAGTACTATATAAATAAAGCTATTATCATTATTATTATTGTTGTTGTTTTGATAGTTATTATTATTATAATTGTTGTTATTATTATGCCTACTATACGGATATTTTTTACAAAACTTTTAACTTTTCCTCAAATTAAACCTTCAAGAGAATATAATATTTATAGCAACAAAAAAAAACAAAAGGTTAAATAAAATGCTTTTATCACAAAAAGACAAAACAGGTCAACAGCGGTAGCTTGGGAGGTTATATATTTGCTATGTTTTAATCTGTTTGATTCTTAATGATGTTTACAATTGTTCCTCTGGTCTAATTTAGGAAGTATTTTATCATTCTTTAGCCAGAATAACTAAATTATAGCCCCCCAGACAGTTGCTTCTGTAGGGCAATTAAAAATTCCAGGAATAGCCTACAGCCACACACAAATAAAGTATAAATGAAAAAAGAAAGTACTAAAACCAGCAGAGAGACCAGAACAAATACACTAGAACAATAGTAGCCCAATTAAAATGCATTGAATTAGGCCCACTTTATGAGAATCTTGAACTAAATAAAAATTGCAAATAATTTATAAAATGTTCCATACTTGAAATGCATTAATAGTAACTGCAGTGGTTTTAGATGGGAAGACCACGAGAACGTGTTATAACGGCTTGTTTTTGTGGGACTTTAGCCCTATACAAAGAAAGTATTAAACGAGAGCTTTTATTTTGAAGGTGTCATCCGGTCTGATTTTGTGTCTCATTGGAGCTTCATCCTGGAGCAAATACGTCACTTTATTAAATCGTGACTCCGTGAGAAAAAGACATTGTGAAAATTGACTCCGTGAGAAAAAGACATTGTTGTGAAAGGGAGAAACCTTCCTGTGTTTTATAACACTGTAAGTCAAATCAAGTCAAATCAAGTTTATTTATATAGCCCAATATCACAAATTATACATTTGTCTCAGTGGGCTTTACAGCCTGTACAAAGTACGTCACCCTCTGTCCTTAGACCCTCACATCGCACAAGGAAAAACTCCCTAAAAGAGACCCCACAATTAGTGGGGGAAATATGGAAGAAACCTCAGGGAGAGCAACTGAGGAGGGATCCCTCTCCCAGGACGGACAGACGCGCAATAGGTGACGTGTGTACAGAAGAAACAGCATAGTTAAAAATACAAGATGGACAATCTATGTGACAGAAAACATGATACGATGGTATATAAAAAAGATGGATCCAGGGGGATGTCAAGGCTTCCTGGTGTCAGGCAGGACCAGGGCAACAGATGCAGCCACGATTCGCGGTCCAAAAGTAATCTTTAATAATGGCAACCTGCCAGATAAGGGACACAGAAACTCCGGGGATGATGCCCCGGATGGTGAGTTAGTAACATGCATTTAAGGGACATGAATGCATATCAAAATAGAGAGGGAGAGGAGGAAAACGAGAAAGATAGGGAAGAGGAGAGGAGTGAGTCCCCCGACAGTCTAAGCCTATAGCAGCGTAACTAGGGGCTAGTCCAGGGCAAACCTGAGCCAGCCCTAACTATAAGCTTTATCAAAGAGGAAAGTCTTTAACCTGCTCTTAAATGTGGAGACGGTGTCTGCCTCCCGAACACACACTGGGAGCTGGTTCCACAGTAGAGGAGCTTGATAGCTGAAGGCTCTGGCGCCCATTGTACTTTTAGAAACCCTAGGAACCACAAGTAACCCTGCACTCTGGGAGCGCAATGCTCTAGTTGGTTTATAAAGTACTACGAGATCTTTAAGATAAACTGGAGCCTGACCATTAATCGCTTTGTAGGTCAGGAGAAGGATTTTGAATTCTATTCTGTATTTTACCGGGAGCCAGTGCAAAGCAGCTAATACAGGAGTAATATGGTCTTGTTTCCTAGTTCTTGTCAATACTCGTGCCGCAGCATTTTGAATCAACTGAAGAGTTTTAAGGGATTTTTTGGGACAACCAGATAATAAGGAGTTGCAGTAATCCAGCCTTGAAGTAACAAATGCATGGACTAGTTTTTCGGCATCTTTTTGAGACAGGATGTGCCTTATTTTTGCAATGTTACGCAGATGAAAAAAGGCAGATCTTGAAATTTGTTTTATGTGGGCGTTAAAAGACATATCCTGATCAAAGATAACGCCGAGATTTCTTACAGTGGTGCTGGAGGCCAAGTTAATGCCATCCAGAGTTACTATGTCATTAGACAATACGTTTCGGAGCCGTTTGGGGCCAAGTACAATAACTACTAAGTGGACTGTAAGTGGACTATGTGCATGTGTATGTGCATTTGTAGAATTAAAATTAGACTTAGATCAATAAATTCTGAGAGGACAAAATGTATAAAATAAGTCAAAGTTGGGAATAACATACTATTTTCCTTCCTGAGAAATTGAATAATTTAATCTGACATATGCCAAAAAGAAAATATTATTTTCAACAGATAAATTCTTCCTTTAATTGTATTAAATGTAATATTTCTTTATTATAGCTACACAACACAATTCAATAAATAGAATACAAAATAATATAGGCCTCCATGAAATATAATAAAAAAATATTCTGCTAATGAGAAAAGACAGCATGTGTGAACGTTGCTCAATTTAATCAAATTTGTTAATTAAAGTCTAATGTGTTAATGTATTTGTTAATAATGTCCAAATGTTCATGCAGGGTGATGTGGGACTTCCAGGAAGCTCTTTTAGCTTATCAGAATCAGAATTAGAAATCCTTTATTAGTCCCACAGGGCGGAAATGTACATGGTTACAGCAGAAAGGTAAAAAAAGAATGCAATAAAAACATGTGAACACTAAAATTAAGTGGATGGTTAAGTAAGTAAGTAAAGTGCGAATGCAGTAGTATTTGGGCTAAAAACAACAATAGTAACAATAGATAGTAAGTAGGGAAATATTGCACAGAGATATTGCACATAGCAGTGTAATTGTACTTCCACAGTCTGAATTGGTGAGTGTGTGGTGGCCTAGCAGGGGCCGTGGAGATTGTACAGTCTGACTGCTGCATTATTACTTGGACTACACTAACATTTAGAGGCACATATTGTACATTTTGTTTTAGCAGCCTACAGTGTTACTTGCAGCTCCTTAAATTGATGTCAATGTCAGTGTTTTATGGGTATTCCGTGTTGAGATGGTGTGAATATTTTTAATGTCTATTATCTTTCTAATACATTTCTCTTATGTTGTTCTTCCACATAAAGGATCTGATCGTTCGCCCATAAGTGTTGAATCTATTTATGAGCTGAAATCCTGTTTTGGACGACTTGTAAGATCCTCTGGGTTTGTTTTCCAGACGTGAAGCTCTGTGTAGTCTGTACTGTTAGTGTCAGCTGGATCTTTCCTCTCTTCTTCACTGCATTGCCCACATTCCCCCTCTTTTTTTACCCACACGACCTTGTTTTCAACATGGATGCCGAAAAACCTCCCCACACATTGCTGTTTATGTTGCAGCAGAACACATCTAACCACCTCCTGTGGCACACTGCGGCTTGTAACCCACAGTCTCGGTTGATTGTCGTCTAATGTTGAAGCTTAAATATACATTTTTCTAACAACGACGCAGCGCGTTTTCAGTCAACAATACGAAAACCGACGCGGAATGGCGTCTTTCAGGGGCCCGGGAAGCTGAATAAAGGCAATACAGAACCTCGAATAGACCAATCAGAGTGAGAGCTATGATCTCTCCAACCAATCACCGCGTCTGGATTTTGAAGTAGGCGGGATCATCGCGCGGAGTGTTCTGCTGTCATACATGTTCCCGGCGTGTGGAGCGTTTCCTGCACTGGTGCATGGTGGTCGAACAGGAGGAATTGTTGGAAATTTTTCGGAGGTTAGTATATAAATTGGTTTTTACCCAGTGTGCATTATTCCCACAGCCATCTCCGAGAGGGAGAGGGAGAGACAGGCTGCGGCTGGGAATCATAAGACCGACGGGAAATACTGTTTTAACATGAATTAAAAATGACATCCAGCGAGTCAAAATGCTTATGTTATCATTAATTAGCTCGGTGTTGTTTCCTAGTTATATGTGAGCTCGGCTGGGAGCTTCGTGGAGACAGCTAGCTAGCACCTTCAGCTGTCACAGAGCCCGCTATGACTTCAGATATTAACTTCTAATAGCTGCACCGCCATTAACGTGACAATCTGCAAGAAACAGTTTGGTAGTAAACCGCTAAAATAAAGTCGTGACAGCACCGGTTCGGTTGGCGTAGTTAGCAATGTTGTTAGCATGGAGGCTAATAACCACGCTACTCCTCCGTTATGACATCGTTTCAGCTGTGATAGATGCTGTCAGTGTTTAAACTTTTACAGTAAATTCGCTTCACTGCACTTGGTGGATAATGTTTTATTACAGGGTGACAAATGTGGCAAGTCATAGTTGTGCTAACATGGTAGCTAGCTAGCCCCCAGATGCTATATTCAAAATAACAAGCGCCAAACTATATAATGACTGCAGTGCAGAGTTTCATGTGGTTTTTAATCATCTTTATCTTTATATGAGTATTTCAATGAAATGCTACTTTCTACTTCTACTGCAATACATCTCCGAGGCAAATATTGTACTTTTCACTTCACTACATTTATCTGACAGCTTTAGTTACTTTACAAATTAGCATTGCTGCTCAGGAAACATGAAGTTTGACTATAAGAGCAATTTTCTATTTTTTTTGATTGAGTCATTTTTTCATTAAAACATGGTTCCAGCTCCTCAAATGTGAAGATTTGCAGATTTTCCTTTTTTTTTTTTTTTTTTTTTTATTTTTTGGTATTTAAAAAAATTATAATAATTATGAGGTTGGACCAAACAAACATTGTGAAGGTGCCACTTAATTTGAATGGCATTTTTCAAAAAAGTTTTTACAGACCAAACAATCAATCGATTAATTAAAGAAAATAATCTGATTAATCCATAATGAAAATAATCATTGGTTGATGGTTAAAAATTCGCTCCATCTCAACCGGCTACAAAAGTAAAATCCTGCTTTTACATTAATGCATAAGTAACTAGAAGGATATTTAGAGAGCGCCATGGCCATATTTCTTGCAAGCAGCATTAAAAAGAAATAAATGCAGCTGACACAAGGCTGGATTACCAACTGCCCCGGGGACCCCAAAACTCAAATTTGAGTCTGTATATTTATTTATTTTACGGTCATTGCACATTGATCAAAATCACTGTTGAATGTTAATGGTGTCATTTTTGTACCTTAACCAGTTGTTAAATTAGCCATTAAAACAACATGAGGAGTAAGGCACGTATTATGTAATGTAAGACATGTACAATGCAGACAATTATGCTATTTTTTTTAAAATTATACTTTATTACTTGAACTTGAGGTTCTTGCTTGAGGTGTTACAATCTAGTTAAATCCTTCATTATTTCAGATTTGGATTTATATGTTGCATATTACTAAATTAATGTGTTTGAGGCATTGCACACGTAATCAACTGGTTATCACATCTCCATCCTCAGTGCTTGTGTCAGTGTGTGTCTGTGTGTTTACTGAGCGGTGGACCCGTGTATAAGTTTCAAAGGTGTCTCCTGTGTGTGTCTCCACTCCAGCAGCTAAAGCATGCTCTTGGCCCAGATAAACCGGGACTCCCAGGGAATGGCAGAGTTTCATGATGCAGACGGGCAGCCGGTCACACTCTGTCTGACGGAGGCCGTGACTGTGGCAGGTGAGCTCCTGAACTTGAATTTGTCATTCGTACAACATAAGTCTTGAATACAGCTTGAAGTGGACAACTGGACACATATTTTGTTATTTTATTTCACAATTTCCTCATTGTATGTGATGTTTTTGCTGTACTGCTGCTAAGTAAATAAGATTAGCTTTTTTGATCCCATTCAGAAAAATATATATGTCACACAACAAAAAGAAGTACAAGAACAGATGCATACTACAAATCTACTATAGCATCTACTATAAACAATATGAGGCATGAAAAATAAATGCAAAAAGAATTGAGTTACTTTTATTTTTGCACTTTGTAATCGCTGATTCTGATTGGTGCTTTAAAAATAAATATTGTTATTATCTATAATCATGCATACATTGTATATAAATACTTACTATGAAAGTGTATTGAGATATACATTACCACAAATAAAGTGAGGAGATAAGGATGTTGCCATAGATAATAATTAAGTATGAATATTTCACTTTCTGCACACACACAGTACTAAAGAAAGTTAACAGGAGGGCATTGTGATTGGCTCATAGAGGACACATTTTTCATCAGATGTCCTCTTCTAGACTTTTCAAGTGTAACAACTTGGGAATTGATAGAACAAAATTAGTTTGATAGAGAAAAAAAAGACATCTCACTTTAGTTGCCTAATGAAAGGAGTATAATCTAATGAGTGAGTTGTATTTGCCAGGATCAGATCTTTGTCATCTCTTGGGAAAAGCTATGAGATGCTGAAGAAGAAAAACACAAGTGTAGTGTTTTATTTTTTTAAGGAATAGGAGCTCAGTTCAAAGTTGCCATGTGCAGCCATAACATGATGATCTTCTTACTTCATGTATTTTCATTGTCAAATAATTTCCCCAGATGGAGATCAGATAGAGAGCATGGACACGGTGAGTCTGCAGGCTGTTACTCTCGCAGATGGATCCACTGCATACATCCAGCACGACTCCAAAGCTTCCTTTTCAGATGGGCAGATCATGGACGGCCAGGTGATCCAGCTGGAGGACGGCTCTGCTGCCTACGTTCAGCATGTGTCGATGCCTAAAGGAGGTAAAACACAGATCTAAAAACAATTGTTTATTTGTATTTCGACACAATGCTGTCTTGTAGGACGGATATACAGAACTCAAGCTAATCTGAGGTTACTGTTGGGGAGGCCGCTGTGCCTGATGTTTTTAATTTTTCTGCTGTAGGAGGGGACAGTTTACAGCTTGAAGACGGACAAGCAGTTCAGCTAGAAGATGGAACAACAGCCTACATTCACACACCTAAAGGTAAGACATGCTTTATACCTACACTGCTTGATTTTCCTTTCATCTCCTTCTTAAAGTGTCTTTCACGATATCAAAGTGTCTCATTTCAGTCATTTCTTTTGATTACATATCATTGTAAATGATTAACTCAGCAATAATAATTTAAAAAAATCAACATTCAAACACCAACATTATGTTTCATCAGTCAGTATTCAGTTTACTCTACAAGTCATTTGTAATAATAGTTTTTACTCTTATTTTCCTCAGTTTAACACTAAACTCTAAACACGTTACAAACTTAAAATGAGAAGGAGAACAAATACAGAAATAAAGAAATATTTTGTAAAAAAAAATAAATAGATGAGAGAGTTGTAATTTAATGTTTTGCTTTATTTACTTTGATTCAGTCTGCCTCTGTTTCATCTTTTACAACATCTAGAGAAGTAGTTTATTAGTAACTTGTTACATTGAATCCAAGGTTAGTTACCCAGCCAGTTTGGGTTTGGGCTTCAAACACAACATACATCCTCTTATGGCTGCATTCAGCTCAGATCTAGTAGTTTCTTCATAAAAATTCTCAAACAAATTGACCAATTAGACCCAAAAAAGTGTGCTACATTAATAATTCTAGCTATATCTAAGTGATTTTATTCAAAGAAACAGTGAGTTTCACTAGTCATGTAGGAAACCATCCATCCTCCCTGAGTAAACGACCATCTCAGTTTTCCCACTGGACCTGAGCCCAGTTTCTCTCTCACCATGAACATCCGTCTCCTTGTTTCTGTGCAGATGCATATGACCAGAGCGGCCTGCAGGAGGTGCAGCTGGAGGACGGCAGCACCGCCTACATCCAGCACACAATGCACATGCCGCAGTCCAACACCATCCTGGCCATCCAGGCTGACGGCACCATCGCAGACCTGCAGGCTGAGGCCACGGCCATTGACCCTGAGACCATCAGCGTGCTGGAACAGTACACCACCAAGGTAAACCGCATTGGACTGGTGTGCCACTAGTCTGGCAAACCATGTTGTCACGATCTTTTAGTAGTATTTTTACTTCAAAAATAATCATTGATAATATAGGACCTTTTTATACAAAAACATGTTTTTTTTGAGTTTCAGAAATATTATTTTTTCTCTTTGAACATCACAAAACATTTTCAATGCAAATAAAATGCATTTTGCATATTCACCATTTAAGAGTTAATAGCAAGTTTCATCATTTTAAAATGGCCATACTTTAAAAATGTGTTTTAAACATGTAATAAAGTACTTCTTTACAATGTAACTATAATCTAATTTTATTTTTTATTTATTTATGTAATCTGGGTTCATAATAGTTATTTATTTTTTCTTAATCTGATTACGTAATATCAATTACATGTTATCCTTTTATACCCAACGGCTGTGTATATATGCGTATATATACTGTATGTATGTAGTGTGTGTATATATATATATATATATATATATTCACTTTTTCTTCCTGCACTGACATAGTTTAAAAAAAAAAAAATCTTTTATCTGTTTATTTCTATTGTTTGTCTTTTTATTTTTTATGAAAGCGTGTGTTATCCGTATAGAGGATGTGTTGGGAAGCATGTGCTAATATAGACTCTTTTGACATTTACATATTGTGTCATTACATTTTGAAATATTCTTTTCTGTGGTTTATCATTTTTGCAGATGTTGATAACGCACCTGTGTCTTTTTTCCGTACATCTCGCTTGGTTGTGAATGTTCATAACTCTGACATTATGTACTGTAATAGGAAGTGGGCTTTCTCCTTCCTGTCAGGTGGAGAATATAGAAAACCCCTTGGGGTCTTACGGCAGAGTGGAAGCAGACAATGGCGTCCACATGCGGGTAAGAGTATCTTATCTAGAGTATTTTGTTTTCATAACTTTTTTTTATCATTCGTCCAGTAACAGCGGAGTCTAATTCATGTTTTGTTTTTTGTTTTCAGATTGTCATACAGGGTCAAGACAACAGGTCAGGAAGGACGTCAAACGTAGGAGAGAAGTCTTTCCGCTGTGAATACGAAGGCTGTGGAAAGCTCTACACCACCGCCCACCACCTCAAGGTAAGAGTGGGGGTTTTGTGGTTGTGTGTGCACGTACATGTGGCAATGAAAAGCATCGGCTAAATGTAATGTAATGAAAAAGGAAAGTTTTGCTTGTGCCCACCCAAGTGTGGGACTGTTTAAAGACGGTGTTTCCCTAACAGCATCTTCCGCTGATGTTGTTAGTTTGCTTTTTCAGCCTCTCTGCTGCACAGTTTTGTTTGTGTGTCCTGCAGGTACATGAACGCTCTCACACTGGAGACAAACCGTACATCTGTGACTATCCTGGCTGTGGGAAGAAGTTTGCAACAGGTAGCTGTGGAGACATAATCATTTCTTACTGAACCTACTCATTACATTTTGAGCCATTTAATACATATTTATTTTTTAAATATCTACAATTATTTGGCCAAATTGCATAATTCAGTGTAGAACTAGATCCAGCCTTCATCAGAACATTTTGGCAGATATCTTTTTAATTCTTAATTACATCTGCCATGGAGGTTATGTTTTCGGTTCGGTTAGTCAGCAGGATAACAGGAAAACTACTGGCCTTTTCATGAAACTCGGTGTATGGGTTTATCATGAGAACAGAACAACATTTTGGAGCATATCCGAATCACGGGTGCTCTTCTAACTGATTACACCTTGACAGAAATGCTGTAATTACCATAGTTATGTGACAAATTAACAATTTGAGATCAAAATAAAATACGCCTGAGGTGCTCTTATGCTGCTACAACAAAATATCATAAAGAAATGCTGTATTAACCCGGAGTAAAGGCTTAATGAATGTGAATGACTCTCAATTTCTGTTTTTATGGCGATTTTAAGGGTATGGACTGAAGAGTCACTCGCGCACACACACGGGGGAGAAGCCATATAGATGTCAAGAGCTGAACTGCTGCAAGTCCTTCAAAACCTCCGGAGACCTTCAGAAACACACAAGGACTCATACAGGTACACAACAATACCAAGGACCAATATAATGTTATTACATCTTTATGCTTGGAAAAGCGTGTAAATGACTTGTATACGACTCCGGTCGGGCACAGAGTTAACTGCTGTTTGCTACTGCTGGGAGCTGAAATGATAACTGCTTACTTGGCCTCAAAGCGACTGTGAGTGAGTGTTTGCAGCTGAAATGTTATTTTGGTTTAAACTACCAGGCCAGAGTCATGCATCACTGGTTTTTCAAAGAACACAAATTGAATTTTCCCCCAAAGCCACCAAAGTGCTGGAGGAGTTTTCAGGCACACGATCATCATGAGAAGCATGACTCCGAGGTTCTGCGGTTTATTATTCAACAACTGGATTTTTGCAATTTGAATCTCACTGGGATAGGGATGGATCATTTTCCTCAAAAAATTTAAAAATCAAGTTCAAATGCATACATTTCTATTAGTTTTACACTTTAATCAAACACCAAAACATATCACCAGACCCATTCAACACTTTTTTAAACATTATGTGGCCGTGTCCGTACAAAGTCTTGAAAGTTTGTAAAATGCTAAATTCTAATCGCTCTGTTTTCAAGCTTAGGAACATGCTTGAGCTGAATATACTTCTTGCTTGCTCTATGCTTGATTTTCCAATACAATCTGGTGTTTCAGCGACACAATCACTCATGCAAACCAAAAATCTTTGTAATATTTTAAATAAATATCTCACACCAGATGCGGAGCGGAACTGAGCTTGCTAAGCAATAAACAATCATGATCAAAACATAAAATCAAAGTTAATATGAAGAGCTAGTATCAATTTGAATTTAATGATAAAGAACATTTTTTCTGCACAAACCCTGTATGGAGACTTAAAGCCGGAATGATGGGCATCATTTCTTGTCTGCAGGAGAGAAGCCTTTCAAATGCCCGGTCGACGGCTGCGGCAGGTCCTTCACCACCTCCAACATCCGCAAAGTTCACATTCGAACGCACACCGGGGAGCGGCCGTACTACTGCTCTGAGCCAAGCTGTGGACGCTCATTCGCCAGTGCAACCAACTATAAGAACCATATGAGGATACACACTGGTGAGTCCTCCACGTCAGTCTGCTCCTACCAGCCTGTGATGAAAAAATATGGATTATACATTAAGATTCCAGTATTATTAAGTGTTTGGCTTGTGTACGATTTGTTTACAAAACCTAATTCTTCACAAGTACTTTAGCATTGCAATAAGGAATGACATTTTCAAATGTTCTAATTTAGAAAATGTTAATAAAACCTACTTCTCTACTTCTCCAGGAGAGAAACCTTATGTCTGCACAGTACCTGGCTGTGAAAAGCGCTTCACAGAATACTCCAGCCTTTACAAACACCATGTGGTTCATACACCCTGCAAACCTTACAACTGCAACCATTGTGGGAAAACCTACAAGCAGATCTCAACACTCGCCATGCACAAACGTACAGCGCACAACGACACAGAGCCTATCGAGGAGGAGCAGGAGGCTTACTTTGAACCCCCGACAGGTCAGTGTGAATATAATAATAAAGCAGTTTTGAGATTTATAAGTTTAGATCAAGCAGCAATATAGAGCTGCCATTGACGGAAAAAGAAATAAATTTAATCATTAATCTTTAATAATCATTTCAGGAAATTTTCAAGCAAAAGTGCAAAACGATCTGGTTGCTTTTCTTTGTTGTATATAAAAAATATTTAATAAAGAAGTAGAATTATTATATATGATTATTATAAATTGATCAAATAAAACAAGTAATCTGAATACATTGTCTTGCGCTGTAGGAAAATTATAACAGGCATTTTTCTCCATTTTCTGTCATTTTATAAAACAAACTATTAATCAAGGTCATAATTTGCAGATTAATTGAATATTAAGGATGATCAAATATGTTAAGGTTTAGTTTGTCATATATGAAAATAAACTGAATATTTAGTGGTTTATGTAAACTTTACAATAGAATTGCCAACTTGGACTTTTTGAAAACTTCTAAATTTTTCACTTTTTACATGGAACATTATCTAAAAATAGTGACAAACTAAATCTTTCCGTTTCTATTCAGATGCCATTGATGACCCGAATGTCAGCTACACAACCACGGTGGTTGGGGCGGACGACTCCGGCTCGGAGCAGGTTCCCGTGGACAGCTCCGACATTATGGGTCAGCAACACGTTGCCTTGGTTACGCAGGAGGACGGAACACAACAGCAGGTAACAGAAAACATCACAAATAATAAATACAGTGAAGTTACGAGGACTTAAAGCGGCTTCATTACAACTCGCTGTTAAATCTGTCTATGGTGAATAAAGCGATAAGGCGGGAAAATCATCTGTTATAAAAGTGTGAGGGCATATATCCATATTTATGTAAATTTGAATTCTACGCAGCTGCTATGTCAGGAATAAAATAAAATAAAAAGAACTATTCAAAGATTTGCAAAATAAATTATACATCATGGCCTCTTGTGCGTCCACATAGAAAGGTAAACATAAATACAAATGAAATAAAAAAAACTTAAAAGAAACAGCAAATTCACAATTAAATCAGTTGGTAATCTAAAATAAATAATAACATGGATGTCTTTACCTTTTTTTTCTGGGCTTAAATGCTGGATGCCGTGATGCAGATTTCCAGAGCTACGACTTTATTTTAGTTCAGTGAAGTTACAACAATAATCATAAGCTTTATTTGTGGTAAAATGTTGTGATATTGGATTTTCTCAATAACACTAAGCCCTGAAGTGTCATTTCATCAAAAGCCCCTCGAGCCCTCAGGGCTGCAACCCTTCGGTCATTGTTCTATTACATGTTGTACAATTTAGACGCAGTGGAGACTCGTGTCCATTGTGTATTTTGGTGCTGAAGAAGGAATCAAGGCGGCACGACTATGAGGATAAAACTAAAGACTTGTTCAAGAGGAAATGTAAAAACAAAAACGATCAAGTTGTGCCAGAATGATTTACTGTTACTGTGAATCTGTTTTGTGTCTCAGGTCAGTATCTCTGAAGCAGACCTACAAGCTATGGGTGGCACCATCACCATGGTAACCCAAGAAGGCACAACCATCACCATCCCGGCCCACGAACTGGCAACGCAAGGTGCTCACGCGGTTACCATGGTAACAACAGACGGCTCAGATGAACAGGTAAACAATTGACTGAGTTTTGTGTACACTGTACAACAATTGTAATTTTATACTTAATTAACTAAGCTGAGCTTCATAAGACCAGGCACGTTTACTTAAAATGTTACCAGTAAACAAACGTCCACACCTCATGAGACTTTTTTTTCCATTTGTTTTTGTCTTTATGTTGGATATTAAGCCCTTCATGTTGCACAGCATTTTCTCTGCTGCACCGCCAGATTGATTTTTCTTTTTTTCGGGTCATGCATTCAAAATATATGAAAGAAATTGTTCAAATAGAATACCAGATTGATACCAGGCACTGATTGATTTGTGACCCAACACCAAAGCCGGTGATTGATTTGTGTCTTGTGTCTCCCTCAGGTGGCCATCATGACACCGGACATGGCCGCATTCCAAACTGTGGAGGAGGCGGGCTACAGCCAAGAGCAGGATGACATTCATCCTGTCACATTACTGGCCACCTCCAACGGCACTCACATCGCTGTGCAGGTTGGTAGACCAACACCATAGGAGTGAACAGACTGGTGGGGTGAGTTTCAATCTGTGACTTTGTTCAGTTCACCTTTATAGAAGAAGAAGAAGAAGAAGAAGACTGGAAACATCTGCCACGCCATGTTGTTTAAATGCAGAAAATCGGTCAAATGGGTTATTTGGGAACAACAAGACATCATTAATAGGCTTGGTATTGATCCTACAGTCGGCTGTATTTCTGCATTGTTTGTTTATATAATGTTTATTTGTATAGGGACAAGTATGAAGCATAAACTAATGCCACACACCACAGCATGTATAGGCTAAGCTCATTTCTAATGCCTCTCGGCCTATGAGCCTTTTAAAATACATAAAACTCAACAACAAATGTACAAGAGACTGTACAAAACACAAACTCAACAATAGGTAGGTATATTTAAAAAAACAAAACAACTCAGAACTCAACAAAAAAATGCAGACAAAGCAATGCAAAGACACACTAATGGTATAATACCATAAAGATGGAAGCACCAGATCGTTTGTGACTTGAATATGACTGACCCTTTTTAAAAAACGGTTTTAGTTTATAAAACAGAAAAAGCTGTTTGTCTAAATGAGGATTTACTTAAGGGCATCTTACAATTTGCGTTATATGCTCCACGTGTGACTGAGCCCGAAGCTCTGAGTGGAACAAAAAGGTCACTGAGCAGCTGGGGAGCCTGGTTATGTAGGCGTTCATAGATGCCTTTAAGATAAGCACATTGCATAAAAAATTATCAAAACATGACATATTTGATTTCTTTAAAACATGTCAATAATGTGATCTTATCAGCTTCTTGCCCAAAATTTTAATTTCTCAACTGTAAATCATCTTAAGAGACTTGGTTGTTATTGTGACCAGGAGGTTGCAAAATAACTTAAATGTGAAAAGATCATAAAGTGCATGAAACTATTTGCAGCAGGAAATGCTCGGCAGTCTTTAATAAGTATAAGCATTGCTTTTGTTTTTGCTGAGAACTCTGCTGTAGATATGATACTGACCAGGGGTTTCAGTTAGGAAGTTAGCCCCCCCCCCCCATAAAGATAAACCCCTCCCCAGATCCCACCCTGTTAAGCTATTTGGTTAAAAGCCTAATAAAGATCAATGGGAGGTGGGGTTCAGCTCAGGGGGGGTGTTGCCTCCTCCTGCTGGTGCATTTGATTAGGGATCAAACTAAACCAAAACCTAACAACATGCTAGAGGTGTGAGTTTACATGTAATCCAAATTCATGAAGACCTCTTTACACTCTTTGTGTAAAGAAAAAAAACAATTAGAATAATTATTTTATTTTAATTGTTTTTAAAGAAAGACAATGCGGCAATAACAATTTAGAGTTGAGGTTTTATTTCTCAATAGAAAAGCTTATCAACAAAAGAAGGAAATGATTGGGATTTCCATACTTTAGAGTCTGTTTTTCATTGGTGGTGAGACAGTTGATTATGTAATGACAAACACCACATTAAAGAAAGATATAAATCTTCTATTCAAATATAAATGTGTTTAACTACAGGGTTCGTACAAAGTCTTTGGAAAATACTTAATTTCAACCGTTATGTTTTCAAATTTAGGAATATGCTTTAATTTGAATATTCTTCTTTTTAAAAAAAGTGCTTTATTTTCAACACAATCTGGTGTAAAAAAGGAAAGTTGTTTTCTTGTGTTCATAGCTAGATAAGTCCTCTGTTAATCCCTTACTCTGGAAATAATCATGATCAAAACATACAATCAAAGTTGACATTAATAGCTGGTAAAATAAACAAAGTGTCAATATACATTAATTGCTTTGGGTATAAATTAATACTGTAAACTTTTTTTAAATTTTTCGCAATTCCTTTTATAGTAACATTAGATGTGGTTAGAAAGGCTTTGAGAGTCTGGACATTTTTTTGATGAAAGTACTCTTAAATGTTTGTACAAACCCTGTAACTACATATTACACTATTTAATTTGAATACTATATTAACTATTCAGGCCTAAAACACCAGAGGGGCTGCGATCACGTCACATGTTGCCGGTCTCAGGACCTTTTATTTATACTGAAAAACTTTGTTTTCATTGCCCTTTAAGTCATATTAATTACAAAGGAAGTGCTCTGTTTCAATCTTTTGCTACGTGACAGTCGTCAATGAAATTCAGAAGCCAGTCAGTCACAATCAGAGGTGCTATTGTCTTTTAAAGGGGTATCAGAGTAAATCAGCCGTAGTGATCCATTTAACAGTGGTTTTCAGCTTGTCAATTAATGTTGGTATAATGTGCATTGTTTTCCTTCTCTTTGTAGCTTAGTGATCAGCCTTCGCTGGAGGAAGCCATCAGAATAGCATCAAGAATACAGCAAGGAGAGTCGCCGGGCCTGGATGATTGATGGACTCATTGTGGACTACGATTTAGGATCAAAACCATCTTAATTGGACTATTTCAACAAGAGAAATCACGAGTCTTCCTCCATGTTTTTGTTTTTTTCCCACAAAAGAACTTAGCTTTTATGTGTACATAGGATTTTGATAACTGGAGTTCTGCTATGCTATTTTGTCTCTCAACCAAGAAGACGGGAGAGGGGAAAATGCTTTCTAATGTTTATGGTGCACAGTGCACAGTGCAGTGTACAGCTAATGCTATTTCTAATTAAAAGAAAGTGTGTGATTAGTTGACTGTACTTGATTTTAACACCTGAATCTATGTTGAACATACAAAACATACCTACAGCACATACAGAAAATAAATATTATATTTATGCTTCATTTATAGATTCAGTTCAGGGTTACATAACAGAAAATGTCATTTATGAATTGATTAATAGTATTAATATGTGCAAAATGTGACAAAAACAAAATAATTATATTAAAAATACAAGTAATTATACACTATATTAAATGACAACAAAAAAAACTGTTAATCCTGTACAAGAATATTGAAGATTCAAAGGCTTTGTTGTCATATGCACAACAGCCACAGCTGTCTTAAATCCCAGGCTCATCTAACAGCACAACATACAAATAGTGCAAGAAGTAATAAAATAGTGACGGAACATAATGGTGAACATTGTGAAAACAATACCTTTAGTATGACCTTAACAATGTACCTGTGCCTTATCGAAAACACCTGATAAGAGACAGTATACAAGGAACATATTCATGTTCACTGAGGCAAATATTGCACTTTTACTCCACTACGGTCATTTGACAGTTTTAGTTACTAGTTTGTTTGCAGACTAAGATTTTACATGAAAGATATGTTCTTATTAAATAAGATGCAGTGTTACTAAGTAGACTGTATTTACTCAAGTACTGAATTTAAGTACTATTTTGTACTTTGCTTGAGTAATTCTAATTAATGTTACATTATACTTCTCTGCTACTGTACATTTCAGAGGGAAGTATTGTACTTTTTACTCCAATATATACTTTACGGATTCAAATGACAAAATATTATCAACATTAAGAAATATGATTACAGATTAAGACACACATCAGAAGCCTATATAAAGCAATTAAAATGAGCCCCACATTAAAAGCATATCTTAATCTATCAAATTATAGATTATAATACAATAATACAAAACATTATTCTTAAATGGGGCACTCTGCATAAGTATTTTTACTTTTGTATATTTTGATGCTGAGAGATTTATACGTCTACTTTAGTAAAAGTTTCTAATACAGGAATAAGTATTTATATCATGGTTTTATATCTATGATTGCAAGATATTACTACCATTTAATGATCCGAGTAGGCCACTTCTTCCACCACCGCAAACCGGTTTTATTACTTTAAGAAAGTTGGTTTAGATGTATTGTAACCTGCATAAAGGGTGGTTGCAAAAGTTGTTTATACAGATCGAATCTAATCTGTTTAAATATCGCGGCTCCACTGATCTTTCCGTCTAAATAAAAGACGCATTGTCTCGAAGTTAATGTAATTGGTGACTCCGTCAGGGACTTGAAAGGCACGCGGCGTTCGCGCCAGATAGTTGCTGTGCCACCGATGACGTAACGCTTCCCAAAACTCTTCCTGAACGCCCATCTTTCAAAAATCCGAGAAGCGCTCTGATTGGCTGCCTGGGAGCATGTGACCAACGGTCGCGGGAAGTCCTTTGCCACGCGCGTGATAGGAAGAGCCGCCTAGTTCTTGACTCATTCAAACTTTTTTGTAAACATTGGTTTGGTTTTATCGCGGAAAGACGTGTTTCTGTGTTTGCGAGACATCAATAAGGTAGTGACGGATACTGATACTCGACTGGACCGGGAAGTTTCTGTGTTTGGTTTGAGTTTAACAGCTTCTTCGGGACGGTGTTCTTCACGGTGAAAAACTAGCTAGCTACTCCGGGGCCATTTCTCAACGTTGGAGGGGCGTGTTGGAGTTAGCAAACAAGATAACTTTTCCTGGGATGCTAACAGACCTTTAAGCGTCTCACGGTACATTCTGGACACTTTCTGAATCGATACCTTTATTTTAAGGTAGTTAGAAGTTGGGTAGCTTTTTGCCACTTAAAACAGTAGCGGGGGTCCAACCGCGTGATTTTCCCGTCGACGACGCCGGGGTTTAAATCCTGAAAATGTCGAGCTACGGCCGCCATCGGCACGGATCTCCGTCTCCTAAAACTTTGCCAATTCGGCAAAAATTACAGTTTACATCCAGCGACGGGGAGGACGAGCCCATTGAGGACGTTAACAACAGCACCGGAGGAGAGTCTGGCTTCACGGAGATGGACTCCCCGATGCCAGTGCGACGGGACACCGTCGACAAACGTCTGGAGGGCAGCAGCAGCCCCACGAACCAGTCCTGCGGGGACGACGACGTGGAGCTGTGGGACGAGGAGAGCTTCGGTTCCCCGTCTCACCTGCGGTCACCGAGCAGCGTTATCTTCGCCAACTGCTCACCGTCGCCGAGGAAAGCGTCCCGGCTGTACGGAGGAGGGTCACCGGACCGGTCCTACGTCCAGGACGACGGGGAGGCATCCAGCTCCCCGATCCCAGACTGCCCCGACACACCTCCGCACAAAACCTTCAGAAAACTTAGACTTTTTGACACACCGCACACACCAAAGGTTCGTATTTTTACATCTGCTTGAATAGTTTGCTTTTTAGATAAAGAAATACAGTAAGTAACCTTTGTAATTTACCACAGCTGTATGGTGCTGGGAAAGTTTGAAACGTGCTAAAATGTGTATGAAGCTGAGCAGAAGCCCTCTTGTTGAAAAAACTTACACCAATGTTTATGTGAGATTATTGTCAGAATGTGCTTTTTTTGGTTTGCACCCTTGAAAACTGTGTAGGTATGTAATCTTGCAGAAACACGTCCACACACAATTTTTAGAGAAAATTCAAAATTCTTCTTTGCACATTTATTTGGCTGCAAGCTCTGGATCTTAATCTCTGTGTTAACTTGAAAAGACAATCGACGAACAACTAGCAACATCATCTTTTACAAACAAATCAGGTCACTTTATTTTTTGAATTCCTGAGAATACTTTAGCTATGTCGGTTAACTAGTTAATGTACAACTCTACTCTTGCATAATGCTCCCTCTGTAGTCAGCCAACCAGATGATTTGGTGACCTGGAGTTTTATGTCGGGGCATGTTTTTTTTAAATCTGTGATTACACAACATTTTACTCCCACCTTTTTTTAAAGCACCAACTTTGAAACTAAGCTATTCCACAATACAATTCCGAACTACCAAGCCTATATTGTTTATTAACAGGTTTATTTGATATCAAATTCGTTATCAAGTAGCATTATTACCCTTTTCAATACATACAAATGTAATGGCACACAGAACAAGTTGCTACAGTAGATCAATGAAAAATAAGTAACAACGAAACAAAATAAACCTCACAAAATTTGCACAGTAAAAAAAACAAACAGTAAACAGTGGAAATAAGTGAGGGAAAACGTAACATAAGGGCATCATTTATCAATACGTGGGTAGCACATTTCCATAATTCTTCCCTTTTTTGAGGTTCCTTCCTTTTATGTACATCAGAAACTTTCCCTTTGTAATTATCTGCTTTCTCTTTTAATTTACAAAGCACTAAATCTCTCTTTTTTTTTCTTCTTCAGAGTTTGTTATCCAAAGCCAGGGGCTCGGGATCCTCCAGCAGGAGAGTTGCCCTGTTCAAGAATGTGGAGCCTTCAGGAAAGTCGATCACAGACAGCAGCCGGAGACAGCAGACCCCTCTGGTCAACTTTAACCCCTTCACCCCCGACTCCCTCCTTATCCAGTCCGCCACACAGCAGAGAAACAGGAAGAGGGCACACTGGAACGAGTAAGTTCCTTTTCTCTTTTAGAGAGGGATCAATCCCAAAAATCAGTTGTGCAGGTTTCTTGGAACATGGAAATCTTTTAAAGCAGTTTCACAGTTTAAAAAGTGCTTGGATTTTGAACAAAGCGCGTGAAACGGCTTGCAATTTTATAAGATGCCAAGTCTACTTACAAACAGATGACACATTTTGAAATGTGAAACTTTTAAATTAATCATCATTGTGGTTGTTATAACACAATAACATCTGATTTTAATGTAATTAATGGTATACCGTATGTAATTTACCATGGCAGTGAGGAGCTGGAAAAGCTTGAAAAAGCACCCTGAAGTGCTTAAAAGACCTGCTGAGTGTAGTACTTTTCCAAAATGGCTGGGGGGAGTTGACGAGCTGCAGTCAATAATATTTTGGTTGCAGATTTCCTGGTCAGTTGTGTAATAACTTTCCATCTCGGTCATCCCAGAAAAACCGGGTTACCACTCACTTCGCTAAACAAGTTTAGCTGTTATCTTGACCATGCATCAAACCCATTGTTACAACACCATATGTTAAAGCCGTTGACTAAGGCCAGGGGGGTTTGGCTGGGAATCAAGACCTCATGGTTACTGGTGAACTCTGCCATGTGCTTGTGAAGCCCCCCAGTGCTGCCCCCTGCTGTACAGAATGCTAACCAACACCCTCCATTGTCCTCTTTTTTTCAGTTCTTGTGGAGAAGACATGGAGGCGAGTGACGGTGAGGGAGAGGAGGAAGTAGTGCCACCATCAAAGGTAATTTATTGTTCATCTGATTTACATTGATTACATATAGTGATACACACATTTACAGCTGGGGATATAGTTAATTTATTTCTCTTCATTAGACAAGTGTTACATTTGGCAGTAAACTTTTTTTTGACCTACATGTAATAACATTTGCGTTATTGATTAACCAGTTGGTGTTCGTTTCCAGTTAGTCATTAATTATAAAGCCTATAAAGTGTTGGATGATGATAATAAAAAAAAAAAAAGATTCCCAGAGCTCATGATGACAAATATTGTTCTTTTTTTATCCAACCAACAATTGACTTTAATCAGTCAGTAGAGATATTAATAATAATAATACATAATAAAATATAACAGTAAAGAGAACATTCTAACATAACATACAAAAAAAATGTTTTGCAACATAATACAACAGCAGCAATAAAATAAATATACAGATAAAAGAAAACATTCATAATAAACACATAAGGAAGCACCAGGAAAAGCTAATAACATTTAAATTAATTACATTACAAATTAATGGTTGCAAGTACAGAATCACTACTCCATATACCTTTTTTTATTTATTTAAATTGATTAAAACCAATCCGCAGAGGAAACCTTCTTTTTAAATAAGTGTCTGTTGTGCAGCAACTGAAATGTTTGTATTAAATGAGTTTTTCTGCTCTCAGAGGATCACCATGATGGAGAGCAACATGATGTCCAGGTACACCTCCGAGTTCCTCGAGCTGGAGAAGATCGGCTGTGGAGAGTTTGGTGCTGTGTTCAAGTGTGTGAAACGACTGGATGGTTGCATCTACGCCATCAAGAGATCAAAGAAACCGCTGGCAGGATCCGTAGACGAGTAAGTTGACTTCATATCTGAAAAACTCGTGTGTAAGATTGTCTTATTTATTATCGGCGTCCAAAGTGTGTAAACCTTAAAATAGTCAAATTTAATGCAGTAAAACTACCAGGATTTGAACTTTGTGGTACCAGTCATTTTGTAATAAAGGTTGCACTTTTCCAAAGTGGTGGACATGCAGATTTTAAATGATAAACTTTGTTTGTATCGCACCTTTTTAACAGTCAGCAATGCAGCACAAAGTGCTTTACAACAAGGGAAATGGGCATAGAATTAACATAAAGAATGTCATAATTAATGGGAAATAAAATGCTCTTACTTGTACATGCACTTAAATACTAGTAAAAAAATAAGATGGAATGGAATGTATAGTATAAGATGGTAAATAAAACCCATTGAATATAATAATAAAGTTAAATGAAACCATCCCCTTAATAATCAATATTATGCAGTGCACAGTGCTCTTGTGCATAACTGGACATCCATGTTTATTTTAAAAACATTTTTTAAATCCTGTACAGGCTGGAGGCATTTTTTCTCTCCTTCATTTTACCGACTAAACATACCCCAGACGTGTCTTTAATTAAAACGGTCTGTTCCCCTCCTCCACAGACAGAACGCCCTGCGGGAAGTGTATGCCCACGCCGTGCTGGGCCAACATCCCCACGTGGTGCGTTACTACTCTGCCTGGGCCGAGGACGACCACATGCTCATCCAGAACGAGTACTGCAACGGCGGCACGCTCTCTGACGCCATCGCAGACAACTACAGGCGACTCAGCTACCTGTCGGAGCTGGAGCTGAAAGATCTGCTGCTGCAAGTCACTCGAGGACTCAAATACATCCACTCCACTTCTCTGGTGCACATGGACATCAAGCCCAGTGAGTACTTTGGATGTATATGCTGCCACTAATGGATGAAATTATACAGATAACACTTGGAAGAACAAGAACTTTTTCTGGGCTGAAACCAATGAAAATGTTCCCGTCTTTGTTTCAGGCAACATCTTTATTTCACGGAAGTCTGTATCCAGCTGCGACGAATGTGATGACGACGAAGGAATGACCACCAGCGTCATCTACAAAATAGGTACGGTGCTTCCACTTCGCCTTCGTGTGATAACTTTGTGTTGTTGCCTTAATACTTTAATTTATTGCAAGTTCAGTTCAAATCTAGACATCAGAAGATTGTTTTAAGCTGCATTAGAAAAATAAAACGGGAATAATGGGTAAAGAAAGTTGTGGGAAATGATGGAAGTGGATGTCAAATAAATCAATGGTGCTTTGTGAATTCTGTTTAATCCGGGCTAGTTGGTGGGAAAGGATTAGCACACTGGTATTGAAGTGGATGATAAAGTGTTTCCAGATCTGGTGATTTTAATCTTCGTTATTCCTCTTTTACTGATATTTCTTAAATTTTACTCTGTAAGTAAGCTGTAAGTATGTTCATGACTTAAATCTATTCTGTACGTGTTCCCTCTCCAGGTGATCTCGGTCACGTGACACGAGTGAACAATCCACAAGTGGAGGAAGGTGACAGCAGATACCTCGCCAACGAAGTCTTACAAGAGGTTTGTCATCTTACTTTAATAACGGACTTTTACTTTTGAACGAGTAAAGCTTCACACAGGTGTTAACATTCCTCCTCACTGGTCTGCTTTTCTTTTGTAGGACTACAGTAAGTTGACGAAGGCGGACATCTTCGCTCTGGCTCTGACTGTCGTCAGCGCCTCGGGGGCCGAGCCTCTTCCCACCAACGGAGACAAATGGCACGAAATCCGACAGGGAAAACTCCCCGCCATCCCACAAGTGCTTTCTCCAGACTTCCTGAGTCTTCTCAAGGTAACAGTCAACGCACATCTCTCTGGTGTTGTTTGTCTTGTTTCGCCTCCTGTCAGTGGGTCTGCTTCTTGATGATTATTTTCTAAATTCATTGGATTATTTTTAGATGAATGCCCTAAAGAAAATGTTTTAAATGTTTTTTTTATTTCACCCTTTATCGTGAGGCAAATAAATCCTGTTTTTGCAACAAATGATTAAAATAAAAAAACAGAGATAAAAAAAAATATTAAAAAATGAGATAAATGAAAGATGGCAACAGTGAATAAAAATTATAAGTAAAAATGTATTACAAATAAAAATTAAAAGAAGGATAATAAAATTAAAAAAACACTTTACAGTAAAAAAAAATAACTGCTAGAAGTGAGTTAAAATATTGAAGAACTGTAATTTATCAACTGCCATGAAGAAAGCCCCCCGTGTTTTTAATTTAAATTATTTTTAAAAACAATAATCCCTATTCTTATTTTTTTTTTTTTTGACTTAATCTTATATTTTTTTCTGGTCTTTCAGCTGATGATCCACCCTGATCCAAGTAGACGGCCATCAACGTCCGACCTCATCAAGCACCCCGTGCTCCTCACGGCTGCCAGGATGAGCGCCGACCAGCTCCGAGTCGAGCTCAACGCAGAGAAGTTCAAGAACGCGCTGCTCCAGAAGTAAGTTTCAACAGCACCGAGAAAAATATTAAACCCATTGATACTCAATAGTAGGTCAGACATTGTTTATTAAATACTATGATTACATTACTTGTGATGCATAAAAAAAAAGAGCAGATCATTTCTTTTGTGATAAATGTTAAATATATTTAGAGTAATACATCTGCCATTTACAAAATTAAAAAAAAGAATAATGACGAATCTTTTCATTCATCTTGAGATGGGAATATTTTCAGATTTATTTTAGGGCTGCATGATATGAGGAAAATATATGATAATATATAAACTGAATTTCTTTTGGTCCATTTTTCTATGGACAAATTGGGAAGAAAATCAACAGATTAATCGATAATGAAAATAATTGGGCCCTAATTCCGTCAAAGAAACTCCTTCTGGTCTCCATAAATAACTGAACCTGTTTATCTTCTTCAGGGAGCTGAAGAAGGCCCAGCAGGCTCGGGCGGCAGCAGAGGAGAAGGTTTTGTCCACAGACAGGATTCTGACCCGCTCCACGGTCCAGCCGCACCCCAGAACCTCCAGACTCATCGGCAAGAAGATGAACCGGTCGGTCAGCCTCACCATCTACTAAGACTTTAGTCCACGCTGACAGGAAGTGAAACACAGAGGCTCATGGACCTTTTTTAATCAAAAACCCATTCAGATGGGGGCCCATGTGCTGAGGCTGAGGCCTTACCGCAGCGGCCCGGGTCTTGATCGACTCTCATTGCCAACATAGTTCAGCCCTTTTTCCCCAATGGACTTTAACTTTGGAAAAGGAAAACGTCATTCCTGAAAGGTAGTTACTTTACCTTTTTAACACTCTGTCATTCCTTAAGTTTAGCGTAGACGTCAGGCTCTCTCTCCGTTTCTGTCCTTGCACTTCCCTTGACAAAGCCGAAGCCTGTTGGCAGCGGATCGAAGCCGCAGTGAAGCTCTCTTCAGTGTGAATGTACTTGCCGTGCGCACCTTACTGCCTGTCAAATGCCTGATGCTGGGTACCAGAGGGTCTGAGAACTGATGATTTCTGTGTTTGTAATGGAGCACTTTGGAGGCAACATCTGGAACTTGCCACATTTTATTTGTTTTTAAGAGGAAAAAAAGTAAAAACCTGCTGCTATTGATGTTTTGTGTGTATCAGGGTTTGGCCCATTTCAGGTTGGATCGTTCTAGAGGTCATTGGCTCTTATTTTGAAGTAGCAGGAGTCCGTTTCCCCCCCCAATTTAATGTTTATTCTTCGAGGCCGATGGAGAATGGATCATGCCATTTGAGGAAAAATCATCCATTTTGTTTTGGAGTACCAAAACCTGTAAGCTAACTCATTATCTGTGAGGTTAGAACTGATCCATAGTGTTTTCATATCCCCTTGGTGCTGCCAACCCTGCCTGTAGCATTAGAACAATCATTGTCCCGTTCTTTACGTTCTCATGTGTTCTGTTGTTTTTTTTTTTTCACACACAATGCTCAGCTGTTTAGAAAAGTGTTCTTCATCTTTTTTGTTCTTGTAACTTCTAACACAAAACAACCTTTCTGTTGTTGTAACCTTGTACATATGTTCTTTTAATAAATTCCCACCATCTACACTTTGTTCTGTTCACCGTGTGATTTTTTTATTATTATTATTATTGTTTGAAGGATTTTCACTTCACAAACACTGGAAATCTGTCAGATTACACTATAAAGTGTATTAAGGTGAGTCACAACACGAAACAGTCCCACATCTAAAACATCACTTTTAAACTGGTTTCCTCCAAGTATTGGCTTAAGTTGACTGGGTAAAGGCAATATTTTTGTTATAATGCAAAATCCATATATGGTATGTCAAAGTTATAGTATGTTTAAAAAAAAAAAAAGTCATAGTATTCCATAAAAGTTTAAGTCATAGTATAATATGCTGTAAAAAAAGTCATAGTATATGTTGTAAAAAGGTTTTAAAAAGTCAAAGTATAGTATGTCATAAAATTACACTCATGTTTTTTTTTTGGTTTTTTTTTACTAATGTGGAACTTATTTTGACTTGTCTCAGTGGAGGAAGTTTTTTAAGTAAAAGTATTCATACCACACTGTAAACATACTCAAGTTATGCAATAAAGTCCTGCATTAAAAATGTTTCCTAAATAAAAGTACTAAAAAACAATTGCCTCTGTGACTGTTATACTATTATATATTCATAATAATTGTCTGTCAATTGATTAAGATTGAGACTGACTAATCGTCTTTGTATATTCTGTTGGGTTATTTAATTTACAAAAAAACATGATATTTTATCAGCACTTCAAATGTTTTGTAGGAACAATCTTAATTGTAAAGTCAGATAATTGTAGTGAAGTAAAAAGTGCAATATTTCCCTTTAAAATAAAGTAGAGTAGTGGTATAAAATGGCATAAAAAAACATTCAAATAAAGTACAAGTACCTCAAATGTACAGTACTTGAGTAAAAACACAAACCGGTGTACAGTTCTCCAGGACGTTGTGTGGCACGGATAATAAATGTTTAACATTCATTTTTTGTGTTGTGATTTTCTCTCGCTGAGCGGTGCTGCAGCTCTTCGATCATAATCACGCATAAACACGCAGCACACGCAGGCAGACAGCGCGTCATGTGACTTTGCCCTCATCGAGTCCAGCCGAGTTCAGAGAGGAAGAGAAGAAGAATCACACACAACAAGCAGGGAGAGAAGAAGAGTTTTATTCCAGCATCATGGCCCTGCGGGACGAGCTGCTGAAGTCCATCTGGCACGCGTTCACGGCTCTGGATGTGGACAAAAGCGGGAAAGTGTCCAAATCCCAGCTGAAGGTAACTTTAAGTTTCACTTTGCGCATCTTTTTTTTTTACATATTTTATTTTGTATGGGCGGTGTGAGCTGGTGTTTGTATCAACAGTAAACCTTCCCACTGGTGTCAATGTTATGTTAATCTGAAATCACTTTGGTTTAATGTTAAACGCGTTTCCTCCTCGTGGGAACAAAAACCAACCAAACCCATAGCTGCGCTCGTGCACAGACGCACCTGTTTGTCTTCACGTCGTTGAAGCACATAAGGAGAATTCAGACACTACAAAAAGTACAAATCAGTGTTTCTAAAACCACTGATGGTTAAATGAAGAGTTTGTGAGGTTTAAATGTTGTATAATTAAAGCTACAAACATGAGGCACCAGTGCTGCTAAAGTTATGTAAGTAAGTGAGATAACAAAAGCGTTACAGTTCGTTATTTGTACTTTGTATTTGAAACAGCCTTTATTCTTATATGTTGTCCAAGTATTCAGATCCTTGACTTAAGTAGAAGTAGTAATACCAGTAGTATTAAAAGTACTTGAAGCTAAATGTCCCCTGTGACTGTTATATAATCACATTATATATAATTATAATGTTTAATGGTGGAGGTGCTAAATAACATTTAAAAGTGACACCTTCACAATGTTTGTTCAGTAGGACAAACCTCAACATTGCTAAAAAAATAAAGTTAAATAATTAACCTGAAAGTAAACAAATCCTCACATTTGTATAACTAGAACCATGAAATATTTTTGCGAAATAAAAGACTAGAGGATTATTGAAATAGTTGCCGATTGATGTTCTGTTAATCAAGTGATTTAATAATTTCAGCTATAATGCAAGTATATTTTCATATGATTTAATGTGCAAAAATCTTAAGTTGTAAATGAACTAAAGCTACCAAATCAATGTAGTGAAAAAAAAAAGTAGAATATTTCCTCGTGGCATAAGAAAGACTAAATACCTCAAATGTGTATTTAAGTGCAGCACTCGAGTAAATGTACCCGTTACATCTGCCCATAGAGCTAATCGGTGATCATTATTACGCAAACACCTGAACTAGTCTGTCGTCTCAGCCTGGGAACGTGTTATTTAGAGCACTGATTCGTATTCATGTCAGATAATTCACCTTCTGTGGCTTTTAGAGGGGAAACGAGTTAAATATTTTGTTCATCAGAAGTTATTTGGGTCGGCATCCGTGGAAAAATCACAACCAAGTAAAACAAAAGTCAACTTTCCTCGTTTATGACACACCCACATATTTCAGGCTCTTTAGCAGCCAGACATTGTTCTGCAGTTTGAAAAAGAAATCAAAAATAAAGGTCAAAAGTTTTGAGGTCAGCTGGCTCTGAGTGTAAAGAGGAAAGGTTCGTTTTTACTAGAATTTCATTATTTTCACACCAAACTCAGACGTGTGGAAAGAGGTGAAACGCCTGAAAATCTGTCACTATATTACTCATCTGAATGCAACATATTGTCGAAAGGCAATCTTGGAAATACAGGAAAAGCACAACATGTGTGAAAGAAAAGTGTTTACTGGAACATTTGATTGACAAAGTATTTCCTGACACGTTGAACATCACACACTGAAATCTACCAAAAAAAAAAACCTGTAACATTTAAGATATATATTAAGATATATATTTCTATATATATATATATTTATTTCTATATATTTCTCTCTCTATATATATATATATATATATATATATTTTTTTTATATATATAAATAAAAGTTGCTATATATAAAAGTTGCTATTGTGTAGCATTATGGGAAGTGTAGGATGTTTTTGGAGCTTGATCCATAAAAAGGACTAAAAGTCAGGATATTTCAGCCTTTGCTGCATTGAGTGCAACATGTAAATGCTTGAGTTCTCTTTCAAGGTCTTTTCTTATCCTCCTTTTCCTGGAAAATAATCAGTTCCTCAAATACAACACTTGAACTATTCTCAAGTATCTCAGTGCTACTTCATAAAACTTGTTTTATTTCCTAACAAACTTCTCTATAATAAAACATTTTGATGATTAATTTGAGCTATTTATCAATTAAAACTGCCAAATGTTCTTGTTCCAGCTTCTGAAATGTTGTGAGGATTTGCTGATTTTTCAGTTTTTTATATCGTCTGTTTTGAAGACGTCACCTCGAGCTCTGGCAACTTGTGACGGCCATTTAGAAATGGTTTGCCAGCCCTTTTTTATAAAGATCCCCCCGATCATTCCAGGTGCTGTCCCACAACTTATGTACGGTGATGAAGATCCCACATGACCCTGTGGCGCTGGAGGAGCACTTTAAAGACGACGACGAGGGTCCCGTGTCCAACCAGGGATACATGCCGTACCTGAACAAGTTCATCCTGGATAAGGTACTGAAGCAAACAAATGCCACCGACTCGTCCGTATGATAGAGGGAACGGTTTCTTTTAGGCAAAGTGAGTCACCACTCTGTGACTCTTCATCTCTTTATATGGAGAATGAGACATTATCAGGAGTACAAAAACAGAAACTTGACGGCAGGATTGAAAAGAGATGTGACTGTTTGATACGGCGACATTTCCACTTTTCAGAACCCTCAAAAAGCTGAGAGGATCTGCAAAAGATATTCAGGGCTGAAAGCAGCTCGCACCTCCTCAAGGAGTTATTGTGCTTTATGATTTGCAGGTGATTATAATGTTCTCCTAATGAAGATGAGTATGTCTCATTAAGTATCAGAACTCTGCAGGTGAAATGTGATTATAAGTTAGAGCATCACTACTACAGCAAAGACTCTTCTCTGTGTGTACACTTTAATTCAATTGAGGGAACTAATTATATCTTGTGCACACAAATAAGTAAATCGTATATTTTAAAAGTGTGTGTGTGTGTGTGTGTGTGTGTGTGTGTGTGTG
>CALSCE010009442.1:2780243-2849666 GCA_943593645.1 Bovichtus variegatus | reverse complement strand
ATAAAAAAATATATATAAAATAATATATATAAAAATGATATATAATTTTTATATATATATATTATTATTATTTTTATATATATATTTTTTTATTCTCTATATGGCCACTCCCGGGCTCTGTGGCCCTTACTTGACTTCCAGTTTAGGAATTTGTCCAAAACTACTTCATCTTCTAAACCAATTCATGACCACATACAGTATATCTGAATACCCAACTACATGCACATGTTTTGTTTTCTTTATACATTTATTTTTCCTTTCATATGGATCCTATTTAAATGTTATTTGTTGTCTCATGACGCAGCAAGTCTTCATTGAAGACGCTGGTAACAAACTATTATCAGACTATAGAAGTCTGTTGCTGGACGTGTATATGACTTTATTGTGCTGGTGATGAGCTCTATTGTGTCCATCAGTCATTGTGCTGAGCTCGGGCAGCAACACAAACCCACTCATTGAACGCTGAGTCGGCTCATTCAGCTGCATGTCTGTCCCTCTGTGATGATGTCATAAGGGGGTCACTGCATGAATGAAGCGGGGGGGTTTTCTCATTTAGTGATGTCGTAAGCAGCAATGAGCTCTAAATATAATTCCTGCTGGTTGTTTGGAGTTCTTGTATGATGTCCATGTCTTGTATTGTGCCATTAGCAGATTCTCCTGAAGGGTCTCCGACCTCTGACCTGTCTTATCTGTAAATGTTCGATTAGCTGCATGTTGGAAATCCTGTCGGAGGAATTATTTGTCTTGTTTAAAGGGATGGTGGCACTTTGTAGTCCTGTCGCAGTTTTTGTGATAAATCTGTTGCATAATAAGAATTTCCCTCAGAGATCTGAACAGTGTGTTGTGTGAATTTCCCGTTTGATTCTGTTGACGTTAAACATGTAGACATCAGCTGTCAAGTTTTCATGGTGAAACCTTTTAACCAGAATTGATTTGTCTGCAACTTTCAAAGCTACCTCATTAGTTCCTTGTTCTAAGAAAGTTGTACGACGCGTTTGGCTGACAACGCCATTATATCAGTTCTGTGTGTCACTTGGGTGTTAAATGGTCTTATTCCACACCGTCTAAAAGCAGCTATACATATCTATCTAGATAAGATAGCTATACATATCTATCTAGATAAGATAGCTATACATATCTATCTATATCTATATCCATCTATCTATACATATCTATCTATATCTATATCCATCTATCTATATCTACATACATACATACATACATACATACATACATATCATTTTATGGCTCTCCACTAGAATTTAAAATAAGTTCCCCCCCCCCCCTTAACACACACACTTATACACAGTTATCCCACCCACCCATTGAAGTGGAGGTGACCTTGGACAGTGAGGAGGGCGTCGGTCAGTACATTCAACTGCTCTCACTCTTGAGGAAACTCCACCCGGTCACACAAGGAAAGTGTGTGTGTGTGCGTGTGTGTGTGTGTGTTGTAACCGGAAACTCAAAAAGCAGGACAACAGGAGTCCTATTTTACACATGAATGGAGTTACTAATCTAGAAAAACTGAAGTATAATTAAAAAAAAAAAAAAAAAAGGTTTTGTGTGTGTGTGATGCACATGGGAGGTAATCAGTGGTGGAAGTAGGTTAATTTACTCAAGTACTGTACATTAATCAGAGATACTGGTACTTTGTGTGTTTGTGGCGCTCTGAAACACTGCAGACTGTTGATAAAGCAGCAGTGACGCTGAAGCTCAGGACTCGGCACTTTGTGGTTTGCTGGAGCGTCACTGGAACAAGTGATCCTCTGTGACCCTGAAATACCAACGACCCTCCACCAGTGACCAGCTGCACAACTTACTTAAACATCACATTGTGGTGCTCGTATTGTTTCCCTTTTAAGCCATTTTGGTTATTTGTTTGGCATATATATTATATCGTATATAAAAAAGGTGAGTTTTTGAAGGGTCCGTTCACTCAAACTACAGAACAACATTACACCAGTTTATTATGTATCTTAAAGTAATTCAGTCAAGTGTTCTTAAGCACAGGTCTCATAAATGACAGTACATTTGAACATTTTACTTTCAAAGCGGTGTACATTTATGTTTTGAAATAGAAATAAATCCTCCCTTCATGAAAGTTATAAAGTTTTAAGGAGGTTTTTAAAGAGGTGATGATTCAACGTTCTGATTGAAGGCTGTTAGTTGTGGTCCTGTGTTAATCCATTGTGTTTATACTGAGAGGTGTTTGTAATGTTTCTAACATGATTTAATTCGGCTGCCTCCAAAATGACCAAAGTTGAACCAACACCTCTGTACAACTGTTCCAACAAACACTGAGCAGCTTACCTGAAGTGTAAGAGATATAGTGACTTTATAAGTAGATGATGTTTCATTTTATTGGGGTGGAGGCAGAAAATCTCAAAGACCAAGACATTAAAATGTGGACAAATAAAATCAACCAGCTGTTAGATACGACGAGAGTTAAGAGAGGAAAATATCGTCATGCATCTCCAAAGTGTCAACTTTTCATGGGAAAAACAAGACACGTTTTCGGCTTCGTGATTCATTAGATAATCCAATGACTTTTCACATTTATGTAGCATAGGAAGGAGACTCTTCTCTGCATTGTTTATCCTCAAATCACAACATTTGGAGACATGGTTTCGCTGTAAAGCGACGTTCCGCTTTTGTAATTTGTGTGAAGCGCCCGTAGAGCCAGAATTCATCTTTGAAGTGGAATAAACGGCCCCTCCAACACCTGCAGATTTGTTTTGCTAATTTTGTGCTTTAGAGCATTTAAAGATCTTTACTCATTTCCCCCTTTTTTCAAAAAAGAAAATGACTCATGTCATGTCTGAACACACGCCTGTCCCCGTCACTTCTGGTGATTATTTAATTTAAACTCTTTAAATGAAAAGCTGACGATCCCGTTCGACTGGTAATGAGCTTTTTTTAATCTCTCGCCGTTTCATCCAACCCGACAGCACTTTGCCTCCTTTTTTAAGTTTTGCCCTGTGGCGTTTCTGTGTGGGTTGTAATTGTTTCTGCAGGTTTGGGGATGCAGGAGATAAGGCTGGATCCTGAATCCTAATGAACATGTGGCAGTGGAGACGGAGGAGAGGCGGCGCTGACAATGCTCTCATTGTTTATGTAGAGAGAAAGAGAGTGATTTATGGAGGGAGTGAGAGAGGGATGGAAAAAGAGAGGGAGCCAGCGAGCCATGAGGACAAAGAAAAACAAGACGAGCAAGCATGACAACAGTGTTAGACGAAGAACACACTTCACTGCTGTCTGCGCTGACTCATTTAAAAACACACCGCCATCATCCTCACATGAGACGCACTGATGCTGCTGAGTAATAAGATGATTTACTTTTAATGTCCCCGTGGAAATGTGCTCATAGATAAAAACACACCTCTTCACAATGGGGACACCATGGCCAACATCCTACGTTAGAAGAAAATCACTTTAGTTTCATTTGAGTCTGTATCTCACGTCAGACCTGTTTTTGAAATGTGAGAGTTGAGTGTTTTCAAAGCAGCATGCCAACCTTTTAAAAAGTGAAACTCCACCCAAAATGTATTTTTGGATCCTGTACTGTATCTTCAGAGGAGTGAACAAACTGCAGCTGTGTTCAGCTTGAATTAATATCTGATGTTTGGGGTTTTTTTGTTTGTCATCCCAACTATGAAAAAATACGGTTTAAATTAAATTCTTCACGACCAGAGTAGACAAACACAAAAAGCATCAAACCTCAAAAGATTCCAACACAGTTTTTCGTGTCGGAATAAAAATGTCAAAACACCCTGAGAAACTTCTTAAGTCCCTCCTGCAGTATAATGAACTTCTTGATTTCAGAATTCATCGGGTTTCTGAATGCTGACCATTCAATGACACTACACTTGAACAAGTTCCTTTTTTAAAGCTGAGTTTTTAAATGTTTCTACAGAGCTGAGTTAAAAAAAAAAGTTTATAGGTTAATAAGTGAATATGCATATTGCCTGCCTGCTGTTGTATTATTTGTAGTTTATTCCACAACTTAACAGCTCAGCCCAAGTTGAAGTCTTCACAGTACATTGTACACTGTATTTGCGTTTATTTTGGGGTAACCATGCTTGTTTTGAACATATTGAGCATATGGGCGGACAGCAGAGAACCTGAAACACATTGCACAAGCTGAGCCACAGACACGGATCATCTTTGGAGAACATGATTAATAACCGAAGCACTAAACTACAAACTTTGTACAGCTAATGTTCAAGTTTACAGGAGATGAGTTGTTTCAGGAGAATCACTTTCACACGCAGCACAGGTTTCCACACAGGCTCTCAGACCTAAATTAACACAATAGAGAGTTACATCAGATCCTGTGTAGCTTTAGAAAAGTTCACTCCAACTGCAGTTTATTCACTTGAGCTTGAATGTCCCTCTCACAGAGCACAGAACATATAAATAATTAAACAACCGTGAGAGAATTTAGGATATTTATTTTGTCTCCACTTCAGCTTTGATGTAAAGTTTGGAAACTCTTGGTGACACATTACACGCAGATAATAAGACACTAATCATCATATAAATATCAGGAATTTAGATTCAGTTTTAATAGAATGAACATTGGGGCTTTAAGGTTTTTGAAACTGGCTGGATTGCTTCAGTTAAATAAAACTTAAGATGTATACACATTTACAGTCAAAGATCCCGTTGATGACCCTGTGATGGGACTTGATTGATTTTTTTAGTTGTGAGCTTTGTCTGATTTTAATTTCTGAACATTTGTGTTTTTTTCTTATTAAAATTTCACTCTTAAAGAAGTAAAGTTAATTTAATTTTGTTTGAAATGTTTTTATAGTGAAGCACCATTTTCAAAAATAACAAAACTTGGTATTGTCACTCTTCTTTTCCACATAAACAAACTTTTCATACACTTTAAAAAATAAACAAATAAAGGAAAACCAAATAAAATTGTAATAAAAAAAAACAGTAAAAATAATAATACTATTGTATAACTCCACATGCAAAATGTTCTTGTCAATGTATTTACGATTATAATTATAGTAATAATAATAGTATTAGTTTACTCCTGATACCCTCTTAGCTTAAATTCAAATAAACTGTTACAGAAAGTTGAGATACAAGAGCAAAAGTACGATGAACAGTTAATTTATTCATATTTAAGCACCGATTCATGTTATCACTGCTCACACACTTATATACGACTGTGAAGGCTGATGCAAAACTTTGATTACTTTTGTTTACTTGCAATGAAATGTATTAATAAATACATTTCATTGCAAGTAAACTACAGTGCAGGAATCCCCTCTTCTCGTTTAGTATATGAAATATTATTATTATAATGTGTCCATGCATGCGTGGAGAACATGCCGAGTTATGAAACCAGGTTTTGCGTCGCTGGCTGCTCAAACCACACTTGAAACAGTTTTTCTAAATCGAGGGTTTTTAAAAAGCCAATGACTATAAATGTGACGCTCTGCGAGTTCAGCTTCAGGGTTCACTTGGTGTTCAGATCAGTGAGTTGTGTGTATCTTTTCATCTGGTGGCTTGCTTGACTGGCGGCAGGACGAGTTGTGCTTCCCTACAGTCGTCCTGCCAGGGATCTCCATGGAGACGCTCCTGTTCACCGGCTCGAGGAGAGCGTTTCTCCTCCAGAGCACCGATTGTACCTTTTTCAAGAGCTTTTTTTGTTTGTTGCCATTTTGCTCTGGAATTTGAGATCTAGAGATTTTTCTTTTTTCTTTTTCTGAAAGAAACTTCTTTTCTTTTCACATTGACAGGGTTCGTGGCATCTCTCTGGGAGGGAAAATATTCTGCCAACGTTTATAAATGTATAAATCAAAGTGTGTATGTGCTCATCAGGTCTATTTACACACTGTATTCAGGATAATGTGCGTTCATGGAAGACTATAAAACAGTATTGAGGACTATGTGACCACATGTCCCGTTACTGAACGCTGTCTTATGTAATTCGCTGTTTGCTTCTTTTATGTGAAATTCGTTGGCTACTATTTTCACTTCTTGCTGTTTTGCTTGAAGTCTTTTATGTTATCTGAAACTTCTTTATGCTGCCGTCTTGGCCAGGACTCCTTGTAAAAGAGATTCTGAATCTCAATGGAAAAAGTATCCCTTCTATTTGGTAATAATATTTATTACACATTAATGGATCACATAGTTTTTATATTTATACCACTGTCTATAGTGTACATATCGGACCTATGGTGTATACATCGTTTTCATATCATTCCTCCATTATTCTGTATATATAATGTCTTAATGTTAGCATTTCTTGTATTCACATTCTGCTTTATTTACTTTATACTATACCCTCATATTGTGTAGATATCTTGGTGTATTAAGTCAGATTTTTCACAACCTGGCAATCTAAAAGTTATTATAAGTTATTAATGGCAACTATAAAGAATTGGGAGATGATTTAGTAAAAGGCAGTAAATTTAAACATATAAACCCTTTCATAAAAAGTGACTTATCAGAAAGTGGTAATCCAAAAAGAAAATCTCTTTATTTTACCATCCTTCACTTTGACCTAAGGGGTCTCAAGATGAACCCGACTGTGTGTGAGATGTATAACAATGATGATTCTTTGGATATTTTTTTAATCTTTGCTTTTTTTTAATAGCTGAATACTGAACACAGTATTTACAAACTCAACTGCTTTCTCGTAAACAAACTGACTCACCAGTCGCCGTCTTGCTCTGCCTCAGGTGACGGGTAACTTTGATCGCCAGGACTTCAACAAAATGTGCTGGACGTTGAGCTCCAGGAAGAATCTGGATCGAAGTCAGCTGGTCATCTCCAACGACGACTCCTTCAAGATCTGGTGCATCTTCAACTTCCTGTCTGAGGACAGATACCCGCTGACCATCGTCACCGAGGAGGCGAGTGTCACCGGAGACCTATTTCAATATTATTGTGACAAATTAGTGGTGGTCTACTTTGCAGTGGTGGAATGTAACTAAGTACATTTACTCGAGTACACATTCGAGGTACATGTACTTCCCTAGACGTTTGTTGTTCACTGCTCTGAACACTTTTTAATAGTTTTTCTTCTAAACGGCAGAATTGTTTATTCAAAGGTTCTGATATTGAATCAGTTTTTCAGAGCCAGTGTAAAACCATCCATTTCCCCAGTAACAATCTGCTTGATCTCTACACTGGGAAAGCACTTTGTCCAGAACGGTTAGCTACTCATTAAAATGGAGGAAGTTGTTAATGTAAATGTTTTTTTTGTAGAAACAAATTGACTTCCCACTCCACTCACAACTCATCCAAATGGCCTTTTGCTCATTTCAAGATCATACAGGTTATACAGACATAAACTGAGAACTGGATTATAGCTGTACATGTGGAGCTTCAGTGTTACCAATGACTGGCCAGTTGCTCAAGAGCAGAAAAGGAAGTTTCGGCTTCCTGTTCTTATACAAACGCTGGAGAATTTATTGTTGTGTATAACAAACATTGGAGCTGAATCACAGGAAGAAATGTAGATTTATCTGCTGCAATCAGCCCATGTAGAGAGGACTAGTAGGAAAAGTACAGGACAGGGACAGTTATCTTCAATATGAATGAACAGTTTTAACATACATGTGTTTTTTGCCTGTGCTTTTGTGTTATAACCCTGCATGCGTCTCCTGGCACAGATTGAGTACTTCCTGCGTAAGCTGACGGAGGCAATGGGGGGCAGCTGGGTGGAGGAGCGGTTCGAGGACTACAAGCTGCAGCTGAACTCGAAGCAGCAGAGTCTGAACCCCTGGGAGCTCATCCTCCTGGTGGGGTCGGGTCACTTCATTAAGGGCATCGACCGCCAGACGCTCTCCATGGGCATCAACGAGGTCTACCAGGAGCTCATCATGGATGTGCTCAAGCAGGTGAGCAGCACACCAATGATCAGAGAGGCAGATATAATATACCCCCACTGCTCCTGCTGTGTACATGACATCAAAAGAGGATTCAAAGTCCTCCATTTGATCCGTGCTTAGTTTTCAACATAATGTGGCGTTTCATCTCCACAATCACTCGTGTAAACCAGAAATCTTTGGATATTTGAAATGAAACAATCCTTTCATCATGTCTGTTTGTTGTGTCCTGGCGTCTCACCCCAGACTTAGCTTAGAAATAAATAATTATGGTCAGCACATACAATAAAAGTTGATATGAACAGCTGGCAAAAATAAACAACGTAGGGGTATCGCGAGAACCGATACTTCAGTACCAAGTTGATGACAAAATTCAGAAAACGTGACTGTACTCCGTTTTTCTGCAGTACCACAGGTACCATAGTGCCCGGTAGTACTGTCAGGATTCGAGACGAATGCGTCGTCAATAGAAAATGTTTTTAGGACGCAGTAAACAAACAAACAAACCCTGTGTGAAATCGGCAGATTTCTATCCTTGAAATACAATTCCCAATTTAGGACAGAGGATAACTCTGGTGATATTCTATATTTTCCTTATTGTCAACAAATCCCATGAAAAGAACAAAACCACTAACTAACTAGTGTAGGCCTGATATATCTTCTTCCTCTGCGCCAAAAACACATCAATGAGCCACACTATCAATAGTCCATCAAATGCATTATTTCCTCCTGTTTGACTTGCGTTTGCTAAAAACTACAGAGCCCAGCTGCTTTAAGGAATTATTTATTCTTAAAAAGAAAGTGTTTAAGTATTTTTCTTCAGCAAGAACTAATTAGCTTGAGGCCTAAAAGACACAGGGAGGGAAGTTAGAAAGTGTCGAGAGATGGACTAACATTGTGTTTTTTTTTTTTTTTTTTGTGGCTTTGTTGAACATGCGAATAGAATAAAATGAGGCAAGCTTTATATGCGACAGGTCATTCTTCATTTTAAGTCTCGATCGTGTCCGACGGTGACGAGCAGCAAGTGTTTCTTTTAGTGAAGTCAGTCTCGCGCAAAAAAAAAATGTGCGTCAGCTGAGAAGTTTACATATTTTGCAAGAATAAAATGAAAAAGTGCACAAAAAAAACATGTTTTTAATATATGCTAAAACCTGGAAATAAAATAGGAGGTTCATAAAACATCAAGACAAACAGACATAAGTTATTCATTGTCAACAGGGGGAAAAAATACGTAATTAAAACAGCCCTTTGCAATACTTATAAGTAAAATATAATAAGGAAGTGAGAGTTTGTGGTAATGTGGCTGGTCTGTACACGAGTGAGAAAGAATGGAGCGATGGATAATGGCATTTAAGCGCAGAAAACATTCATTATTGTCAAAATGAGCTAAATAAAGATTTACTGTTCAGTAAGTTACCATTTTATAATAACAGTCAGTGATTTTAAGAGTAGTTGTTGGGTTTTAATTACATTCATGTCCTCCTTTCTCTCTCTGCAGGGCTACATGTTGAAGAAAGGTCACAAGAGGAAGAACTGGACGGAGCGCTGGTTCATGCTGAAGCCAAACTCCATCTCTTACTACGTCGGCGAGGACCTGGCCGAAAAGAAAGGAGATATTTTACTGGACGGAAACTGCAGTGTGGAGGCAAGAACCTGATGCTTTTTACAAAAACCTCATCACTCCGATATTAAATTGATCACTATGAGGCGAGGAGGCGGAGAAGAGTGGGCAAAACATCAGCAATATTACCTGAAACTAATACCAGTGGTGGAATGTACTTTTATTTAAGAACTGTACTTCAGTACACATTTGAGGTACTTTTAACTTCATTTATCTGACCGCTTTACAAGTTACTTTACAAATTAAGATTTTTGCACCCAAAACGTATAGTTTCTAAAATTGGATGTTTTATTAGAAGTAAAACTACCCAAAGATTATACAAGTACAGCTAAAATAATAAGTTGATTGACGGAACATTTATTGGCAACTATTTTGAGAACAGTTTGTCATATTTTGTGCAAAAATGACAAATTTGGGATTTTCTTTTTACTTATTTAAATCTATTTAAAATAAGTTTTTTTTTTTTTTTTTTTTTACATAGAGTACTTTTACTTTTAATACTATAAGTACATTTTCCTAATTCTAAATACTTTTTACTTAAGTAACATTTTTAATGCAGGACTTTTACTTGTACCTGAGTATTTTTAGGACTATATTATATTAATAATATTAGGACTTTTACTGAAGCAAAGAATCTAAATACTTCCTCCACCACATCATGTGATGTTGGATGTGAACAGTGACGTTAGCTAACCAGATATAATGATTAATTGAATATTCATAATCACATTTTTGTAACACAAAATGGGTCGATTCCTATGTTATCTTATATCAGTCATGTTGAGAAGTTCAGTAGATAAAGAGAAAAGTCAAGTTGAAAAAAAAACCTAAATATTGATTTGTGCAACTGAATATTCTGGTGTCGTTTGTGTGATCGTGGGTTTCTTGTTGGTATAATCCTTATCTGCTTTTTTTAAAAAAAAAATTTTATAACTGCAGCCTCTACAAGATAAAGACGGAAAGAAGTGTCTCTTCCTCATCAAGTCGTCACATAAAAGCTTTGAAATCAGTGCGTCGGACAAGAAGAAGAAGCAGGAGTGGATCCAGGGTGAGGAGTGACGTACTCTTACTGATAATAATTATTTATTTCTGTAGCTTTAAGCCTCAACGTAGTGACTCCACACTGCTGCAGGGGCAGTTTTTACCCAAAGCTTAATTTCAGTGAAGGTTAATGTTTTAGTTTTCTTTGTAAAATTTGCTTATAAGTTGTTTTTAAAAAATGTTTTTATTTGAGCAGTGTCAAGTTAAGACACTATAAGTTATTAATCTCAATAGGGAATTGAGAAAAATGGGAAATCTATTTTTTTAGAAATACAAATTACTTGTCGTTTTTTGTCTATTTTTAAATATTATCAAAATTTATTTCACAAAGAGGTAAATTAGAAATAAAAGCCCAGGTGTTTCCTCTTCTTATTACACAATTTCTCTTAGGATATAAAGTAAGGCTACAACTCGCAATTATTTTCATTATTGGTTAATCTGAATATTATATCTATTTTTAATTAATTATTGTATCCTATCAAATATCAGAAAACAGAGAAATATGCACTTTTGCAGAACCCAACGTGACGTCTTCATTTGTCTCGTTTTGTCCAAGTAACAGCCCGAAAACCCAAAGATTTTCTGTTTACAATCATAAATGATAAAGAAAGAAAAGCAGCAAAATACTCACCTGTAAGAAGCTGGAAGTTAAGAATATATATTTGAACGACTAATTGATTATCAAAAATATTTGCCGATTCTTTGTCTGTGAACTAATCATTTCAGCTCTAATATGAAGAATGTCCTGTATTTTGTCACATTATTAATCCAAAGCTTCCCATCTCTTGACCGACTATAAGTTTTACTTTTCTGTACATACATTTACAGACTTGATTTTGATGTCTCCTCCATGTTTCCCTCTCAGCCATTCAGACCAGTGTGAGCCTGCTGCGCCAGGGCCGGCCGGCGCCGCACCGCGAGGCTCGGCAGAAGCGGCGAGAGATGCGCCTGAAGCAGCTGGCCGAACAGGAGGAACTGGAGCTGAGGATGAGTGAGCTGCAGATGGCCAACGAGGCTAAACAGCTCGAACTGGAGAACATGAGGAAGGTGAGGAGAAAGAAAACAAAACGCATTAAATGTTCCCTCTGTGAATCTAGTCTGGTGCGAGATCAGTTCCCTTCTGTAGCGTCCTGACTTTAAAATATCAGTCTGGAAGTGTTTCTTTGACACCAGGAGGGATCCATGATGACAGGGTGAAGATTAAAACAAGGTGTGCATATAAGTCCACCGTCTACTGTGGGTTTCAGAGATTGTAACTTCAACATGCTGATGTAAACTGCAATTTACAACGACATATTAGGGTCATTGTAAGGTATATAAAACAAAAATAATTATGGGGCTGGGTGAGGGGGGTAGTAATATTCTGAGAAAAAAAGAAAGTGGGATGTTTTATGAGCCTTATCTTTGTATATTTGTTTTGGCAGACATTTGAATCTATTAGTTTCTGTGTTTTTCTTTAATATAAAAAGGTAGTTACATTTTAATAATGTAAAAGAACCTTCTGAACTGAGATGTGTATAAGGATATGTAAAAGAAAAAAAAATGATGGAGCTTGGGGAACGGGATAATATTCTGAGAAAAAAACTCAACATTTCTGAAATTAAAGTTGTAAATGTATGCGTAAAACTTTTTTTTTTTATTTTTATTTTTTTTATTATAGTAGATTTGAGAGAAAGGAACACACATTTATCAGAAAAGAACTTGAAAAGTGAAATGATGTGATTTCTTGTGTAAAAAAAAAAAACAACACTTCCCAATTTTTTTCTTGTAAAATTGTGACTTTAATCTCAGGGAATTTCAGATTGTTTTTATTGCAAATTTATGATTTAATAAATCACAGAGAATATTAAAGTTATTTTCTCTCGTAAATGTACTACTTAAATTTCATAGAATATTAGTTTTTTTCCATGTAAATTTATTTGAATCTCAGAAATGTTTGTATTACCCCCTTCCCCAAGCTCCGTAGTTTTTTCTTTTACCTACTCTAATACACCGTTGTAGCAATTGCCTTTTCTATTGGACAGAAAAAGAAAATGTGCATCAGTTCTTTTACATTATTAAAATGTAAAATACCTTTTTTATATTAAAGAAAAACACAGACAAACAAAGATAAGATAAGAGGCTCATAAAACATCTCACTCCAAGACAAACGACACCAAACAGACTGTTGGATTGGCAATAAATAAAAAACCACTCTATTCAAGAAATGAAAATGAGAAAAGCATGTGGGGTGATGTTGTGACTGGGATCCTGCAGAGACAAAAACATATAAACTGGAAGTTATAAACCCTAACGTTATCCTGGTGTTTACGGTGAACAGTGGTTACACCTACAGTGTTATCTACAGACACCACCAGCAAAAAAGAAAAAGGCAATCCAGGAAGTAATTCTCTGGGATGAAGCCTGGGGGATTTCCCCAGAGGGAATTTCTAAACCTGCAAGATAAAAAATAAAATAAAAATAGGCAATTACTGTATTTAAAGCACACAACCAGGACAAGTTTATAAAAATAAAATAAACCGGGAAGCAGGAGGCGTCTCCCTTCCAGGATCAAGCTTAAAGTGACCTATGAGAAGACATGTTCACAAATAGCTTGTTTAAGCAGCACAGTTGCAGTTTGAAAAGGATTTTGGCTGCATTGAAGACACATGGTGATTTGTATAGCTGACTAGCTATTTGAATACTAAGTGTTTGTTTTTTTTTTATTAGGAAAGTTAACTCTTGGATCTCTAATAACCCACTGTACTCTTCATTATGAAACTTAGAATAAGAGCAGAAGACAGAAAGTCCTCTTCATAGTTTGTCACACTTTGGTTAACGCACACTGAATCCCTAAAGACTGACTTTTAGATCTGTGTGGAAAAACATTAGTTTGCATGAGGCCAATGCAGAGAGCTCTGGCATAAAGCTGAACTGGCTCAACCTTTCGCTCCTCAGCAATGCAAATAAATATGTCCAAGCACATATTCCTCGTAGATTACTTTGTAATTTAAACACCGTATTTCTACGGTTTACTTTCTAATTAGATAAAACAATTACCATCATATTATTATAATATATAGAGCTGTGCAGTGTTTCGGTGTCTGATAAGCCTTCAAAACTCATGTCGTGCAAATTTTAAAGCTCTACAGGAAGGGACTTTTGGTTTTGTAGAATAACAATAACTAATAACTTTGAACCATTGTGGTATAATGTCGTGGTGGACGATTCAAAACTGTGGCCTAAATTACAGCAGCTAGCTATATATATATATATATATATATATATATATATATATATATATATATATAAAAACTGTGTAGAAATTACAAGCAAAAGTCCAGCATTCAAAATCTTACTTAAGTAAAAATACAAAAGTATTAGCATCAAAATATGCTTATAAAAAAACAAAAGTAAAACTAATTAATATGGATTATAATTATTGATGCATTCATTCGTTCATCACTTTAATGTTGCAGCCGGTTGAGCAAATTTGAATTACTTTCATATACTGCTGGGAAATTTAATACAGTCTATGATAATAACACATCATAGTTTATTAGTTGGTTATATTTTGTATTAATAATCTTAACCTGCTAAGTGACTTAAGCTTTAAAATAAATAGTAAAAAGTACAATATTAGGCATAAAGTAATACTCAACTAAAGTACCTCAAAATTGTACTTAAGTGCAGTACTTGAGTTAATGTACTTAAAGTTACTAGTTAAATTCCACCACTGTATCATGTCATTGAAACCTTTGCCATTCATTCTTGCTTGTTAGTTCTGGACATCAGAGTAAGGAAATATACCCGGTATATCATTACAGTTGCTGCTGACATCATCACAATACAAAGCCTCAAAGCTGATTCAACAACATTCCTCACAGATAACATCACGCCTTAAAAATAACCCAAACTGATGACATTTTTTCCCTGTAGAGCTTTTCTAAAAGAAAAACTTCTGGTTTCAGTCACACATTGTTTGCACAACAATTTTAAGTAGGTCACCTAAAACCTCTTGTGGGTCTCTTCTGAAACTCGCAGCCAGCTCATGAATAGCAATAATAGCTCAGCTCCACCCCGCGGCCTCCAACTGATGAATAGTCTGTCACCGGCTGCAAACGGAGGAATGTGTACTGAACCAGAAAAGAGGCCGAGGGGCGACATTAAACATGTTTTTCCAGTAAATCTCCCTAAACCTGACTCACACTCCCTAAACCTGACTCACACTGAATGTGTGGATTCCCCCAATTACTGATGAATGGCTGCTTCCTGTTAATGTCTGAGGTTAACAGGAAGTCATACAGTAGATTTAAACGTACGGTAGCTTTACTTTTTGTTTTTGAACATTTTGCCAATCAGCTATTGCAAATCTGTTACAGGTTAGCTGTTTTTTTTTTTTTTTTAAATTGGTAATATATTCATTGGTTTTTAGTTTGCAAATTGCATCAAATTGTACAGTTAAAATCAATGACATAAAACGGCACATTTTTCGCCCCGCTTTCCCTCCCTTCATCCTATTCTTACAGACATAAAGGAGTAAATAAATGAATACAATTAAATAAAGTAAAGGGTTTTTCAGGTCAATGTACAAGATCACAATGCAGATCCTCCCTCAGAGCTTGTTCCTGTCGAAGCCGTTCACCAACATTCACCTCATGTCTTAAGAAGTAAAAAGTCTCCAGATACGTCCAACAACTCAACTGGTTTTTGGTTTGGATAATTGACAACACTCCCATCCCACCTAATTAGGTATATCGATACACTTTAATGCTATCCAATACAACATGTCTGCCACAAATTCTACATTTAGGAAGAAAATAATGTTACATTTTTTGTTTACACTGAGAGAAGTGTTTGTTTTCGGTTTGGTTTGTTTGTCTGTTTGTCAGCAGCACAACAGAAAAACTACTGGCTCAAATTTCATGAAACTTGGTGGAAGGATGGAGCATGGGCCAAGGAAGAACCCATTACATTCTGAGAGGTTCATTTAGTAGTGGTGTTGTACTGGACTACATTATGTTGAAATGTGTTTATAATCCCTCATGTTTGTAAATGGTGTGAGCAAAACTCCTCAATATAATGCAGTTCAGTTCAACATCTCTGCAAACCAAAGCCTCCAATAATAAACCTAAAGTTGAATTAACTCCTGACGGTATCAATCAAAACTGGACATGATTAGTGTTGCATCAAATTGTACTGGATTTACAATATTTTAGAGTTTATCAGGTATAAGTGATGCATATAACTGTGGACTAAAACATGAAGCTGGACATACGTTCTGTTTTTTTAAATCTCAACAATTGTGAAACTGGGCAAATGTACACAAGCCTCATTTTTGCTCCCACAGTTTGCCATAAATGGATGTAGATGCGCTTAATGACTCATTTCCATATCAGTACTTCTGCCTGCCTCTACTACTGTATTCTTTGGACCGGTTCATTAAAAAACGAACAAGGAAAAAAAAGAAAGAGGAAGGTCAATTATGCCACATTTGGAAAGGCTCTCATTACACACAGCTGTGGTTAGATTTATATATATATATATATATATATCCATATCATTGAGAAATTTCAGAGGATATGCTTTAACTGAACTAAACTAGAATTACTGCCTCATGGTTGTATGCCTCCATCCACCATTCAAGCGTGAGATTGTCATAATTAGCATATGAATTCTTGAATTATGGCCAATTACGTGTTTTGTGAGGTCACAGAGACCTTGACCTTTTGATCACCAAAATACAATCAGTTCAAGCTTGACTCAAAGTGGATGTATGTGCCAAATAAAAAAAAATTCCTTCAAGGTGTTCACGGCCCCCAGCCACAACTTTGGCCGGTGCGGAGACATACAAACACATTTACCATGACCAGTTGTCAAGTTGAGCAACCTGCCGAGTGCTGCAACAGTCGGTCAAAGTAATTCACAGCGTAGTTGTGCAACATGCGGAGAACAACAGTTTGTCTTTGTGTGGGATGACACTGCTCTCCCATGAATGCACAACAATCTACCATTGAGGTGAAAGCCCTGTCTCACATAGATGGTTGCATGAATGCACAATGAACACACCCACACAATAGACAGTGTGGCTCTCTCACTATGCCGCTATATATAGCAGACTGTTGCAGTCTTAAGACAATTCACAGCTGGGTGACACAAGTCAACATGAAGTTACTGCTCAAAACACCAGCACAACCTAATTAACTTAAAAGGTTCAATGTGTCAGATATGCCAGAATTTGAACTTAAACCATCAAAACAATGAACATTATCAACAGAATGTGAAGAGGTAACAGTGTTGACATTATGCTAAAGATGTCTGTGTATTGTGTTGCAGAGATATCTACTGAAGTTAGCATGCTAACAGCTAGCTGCGCTCCGTCCAGTGTGTAATACCACTACAAAACAGACACAGAACATGGCTGTAATATTTATGAGTCAGTCAGGCAGCTGTGCTTCTTCTCTATGTACTGAGGGCAGACTGGAGCTACAGTTACTCACTATCACCTCTAGAGGAACAAGTTTGTTTATTGGATTACATTCAAAGTGGCAGAAATGGGAAAAAAAACTCCCCGCACCTTGTCTCCTCATCCTCCCAGCTGCCAGGAGGCTGTTTCTCTGAGTGCATATCTGTCGGCAGCCCCGGGAAATGGCGTAGCTTAAGTTAGCAGTTTGCTGGAGTTCAGCCACAGCAACGGGGAACTGCAGACTCTCAGTTGCTGCTGTTACACAGGTTCAGCAGCCAGCTGTGACTGCAGGGCTGGTTCTGGCTTAGGCCACTGCCTGGGGCTCCGTCTGACGACCTCTCACCTCCCCCGGCGGGCTGCTCTCTGAAAGATGAGATGAATATGCGGGTTGTTTTCTAGTTTCTGGCACTTTGGATTTAGTCCAATAAACAAACTAATGTAACGTTACTCGGACTGCAGCCCCGGACATCAGTGCTCAGTAAACACAGATGGATCAGCTCCACGTGAAGATTATAAGAAAGCAGTTTGGTCAAATTTTGGTATTCTTGCCCACTGACTGACTGACATTACACAGGAGTAAATGCAATGCACAATATAAAGAATACAATAAATATGCCAAACTACTACAACTAAAATATGAACATTAGAGATTGTATGAACCCAGTTTAGAGGTGAAATACTGCCCCATGTTTCTTTGGAGCAGGTGGCTCAGAATTACACACTGTTCACAGTAAACAGAGATGGTGCTTTTAAAAAGGTGATTTTATCCATCTGACCTTTTTTTTTGACTGTCTGATTTTCTTTTGGCCAGGCTCTAGAGGAGGCGGCAGCTAACGCATCAGAAGAAGAACGAAGGCGTCTTCAGACTCAAACTGAACTCCAGGACCGCTACAGGGTGGACCTGGAGAGAGAGAAAATGGTACGTCACTCTTCGTCATCTTCCAAGTAATTACGTCAGAACAAGAGCAACTTAAATACAACTTCCTCATTTTGGTATAGTACACAGTGTTTATTATTACAAGTACAATACGATATTTAATTTAACATTTATTATTTGTTTATGAAGGGATAGTTCAGTAAATGATGGACAGCCTGCTCCCAGTTTGGAGAAACAGACAGTACCAGCACAGAAGCAATGTACTGCTGTGGACGGGGGCAGCAGCAAAACCTATTTTAGCCACTTAAAAACAATCTATCAGTTTAAGCGTACGCTATATTTCAAATATTTTCACCGCTTTACCTTGCTGTCAGACATCCCTATCCGACGGGGAGCTGAAGCTGTTATCTATGCTCTCTTCAAAGCTAACAGACTACTTTTGACAAAAGCAGTAATTTTACCTCACAGAACATCATTCATCATAGATCAAAGACAAGTGATTTATATCCTTAGAAGTAATTTGCTAATTATTTTTTATGATTAGTTATTTATTTAGTGTATAAAATATCAAAAAATGTGAAAAATGGCCATTACAATTTCTCAAGATTACTTGTTTGGCCAACAAACAGCCGAAAAGCCAAAGATAATTAAATTAGCAGTGAAATAAAAATGGGGAAAAAAGCAGCGAATCTTCACTTTTTTAGAAGCTGGAATTAGTTTTGCTTGATAAATAACCAAAACAATAAATTAATTATTAAAATTGTTGATAAAGTTTATGTTCATCTCTGTGCTAATTCATAAACACCTTTAGCAGAAAATCTAATCTAGATTCAAGTGAGATGCTGATAAATCACAATAAAGTATTTCCCTGCATTTGTCCTGGTTCAACAGGTACGGCAGCAGATGGAGGAGGAAGTGGCGCAGAAATCCACTGAGCTGGAGCAGTACCTGCAGCGTGTTCGAGAGATGGAGGACATGTACCGTCAGCTGGAGGACGCTCTGGAGAACGAGAGGCGCGCCAGACAAGACGAGGAGGCCGTCCGCAGGGTGCAGGCACGGTCAGTCAACAACGGGTGGCGGAGGGAGAACTGTATCATAGCATATGTCTGTTGGAGAAGTGGCTGTGCGCAGATTAATTCATATTGATGATAATCTTTAGTTGCAGCCCTACATTGAACACTTAAGATGACCAGTCACCATAAAATGCATCATATCATCCAACAGCCCTCATAAAAGTTTGTTAGTTCACGAACAAACGTGCATACATGTTATGGATCTAACTGGGCTTGGGTAAATATAAAATCAAGCAGCTACTCGCTTGCTTTCATCAGCTAGTCAAAGTTGTCCACCTCAGATAAAATGTATTTTACTTCATATTCTCTGCCTAGTTTATCCTCAACATGAAACCACATGGGCTGTCTGCTCAGACATTCAACTTCTTCTTCTTCTTCCCTCTCTCCACCACATTTCCTTCTTTGTCCTTCCTCTCTGCTGACATTTACTTTCCACCACATTTGACGAACCAGTAGTGCGCATGTCAGCACCATACTGACCAGTGGTTAAATTTCAACACTGCAGTAATTATTGTCATATCGTCATCTTGACCTTTTTTTTTGTTTTTGTACATTTTGTCAGTAGGACAACTGTAGTTCCTGTGTGCAAGGTGCTATGTGCTTAATCAATTTTTCTATTTCTTTCTACATCTTTTTTTACTTTATTTCTTTCTTAATCAAAGTATACAACAGTGGCCATACGTTGTGGTTCCTTAAAATGTTTGACTTTTATATAGTGTTTGTTTGATAAAGAATATAAACAATGCAGATGACATTTATGCAAACTATAGTTACATTTACTTGAACCATAATCAACACCGTCCATAATTGCACTGTAGCACCACCTACTGACACACCACCTCCACCGATTTTAGATTTAGGCATCAGGGTTGACGCATTCATTGCATTGAAACGTTTGCCGCCTAGAGAAATATGTTTTCAAACAATGAGTTCAAATATACGTACAGTGTATGATGGTGGGAATAACAAAAAATGTTGGGATTGTATAGAGGCTAATGTCAAGAATCAGACTCACAAAGAAGGAGTTTGCTTTGGTGTATTGGTACATAACAAACATAGTAAGAGAACATTTAATCAAAAATAAGTATTGCAAAAATCAAGAAAAGAATATAGAAGAAAGTCGCAATAAAAATATGTAGAATATTTTTTTAATGAAATCAAGTGTTGGTTTCTGTCAGTGAAAAAAGTAGGACAATGCATGTATGCACAGATGGTGCTCAATTTAGGTTATTATATGCCTCAGACAGTGTTTTATGTGACACTCAAATGCAGGATTCAGACCAGCGTGAAATGTAATGCTAATATACAGAATGATTATACTGACCCATGTTTAATGTCTGTGTGGAGCAGGTTACTTGAGGAGGAGGCCACAAAGAGGGCAGAGTTGGAGGAGCTCCACCTGCGGCAGCAGCGCACCATCTCAGAGACGGAGGCTGAGAAACAGGAGATGGAGAAGGAGCGTCTCACCAAGGAGAACGCCCTGCAGGCAGCGATGAAACAACTGGATCAGCTGGAGCAGGAGAGGCACGGGGCGCTGGAGCAGTACCAGGTCAGCTGAACCTGCAGTTATATGCTGCTCCACCCCATCTATCAATTATTTAATAAAAATGAAAAAAAGAGAAGTGATTTAATAGGGCTGTACCGAATAGTTAGAAGCTTCATGCCCAATGTCAAAACAAGGACCATATAATGGTAAAATTAATTTGACTGTTTATGGATGACATACAGCTATAATGAAAAACAATGTGTTCTATCACTGTATACCTGTTGTGACATATCATATACACAGAAACTCTCCATCATTGCTGTTACATTAAATTATTAAGAACTGTATAATACTAAAAAAAGACTTTAGTTCTTAGTAGCATAATACCTTTCTTTACCACATGGTGACACTATGTGACTGCTGGATGGGAGGCAACGATTTAGACTTGATGGTAAATCACGCAAGGAACTTAATAAATGTGATTTATTGATACAGCGCTCAAAAAAGTGCTGTTATTAAATCTTGATTAAGGTTTCCAAAGTGTTGTCAGTTTTGAATTTTATTACCTGTTAATAACTTTGTCTCTGTTTGTTTGTGTGAGCCAGTCTGTGATGAAGAAACTGGAAGACGCAACCAACAACACAAAGACTTGGAAGCACAAGGTGGCTGAACACGAGGGCATGTTACGGCTCATTCAACCAGGTAACAGCAGCTGCACACAAACCACTGTCTGTTTATATTTCTATCTTTGTGAGGACCGATCTGAATGTTACATGGTATCAAACAACATTTTTAATACTATTTTTTCCATCTATTTACTGTACTTGCCAGCCATTGGTACAGGAATGAGTGCATTTTAGCACTTAAATGCCTGAAATAAGGTTGGTGGTTAACCCAAGTTTAAGATATTCTAACGTTCTGTTCCTCAACATTAAATACGTCCGTAAATATCCCACTCCTGAATTTTCAAGCTTTTATGTGTCTTAAAAAAGGCGGCTGATACCAAGTGGCTAAATAAGACTACAAAACGCCATCACATGAACATTGGTTAGCTTTTTTACTTCTTGCTATTTAATTTACGCCTCAAAAATCATAAGAGTTCATTTGTGAAGATTATCTTTCTGAACACAATGTCTAAGTATCATACATTTTTGTTTGCCACAGAGTTTATTTTCTGCCATAAAACAAAATACGTCGACACTAACTTCCAGGTCGACCTACAAAAATCCGTCATCCCTGCAGCACTCTGCAGACATGCACCTCTGCATGTAAGTGTGGTGGCAGTTTAAGATGATCTTATGTCAACACAAGCGTCACTTTTAGGTAAAAGTGGCGGTGGCAATGTTAATAGGTCAGACAAAATAACATTTCCGTGTCACTGGACGCTTCCTTTGGATGTTTTCTCTGGCAGCTGTTTGCTAAATGTGTTACTATTAAAAGGTGATTCTGAGTTTCAGAGCTCCACATATATGTATCTGCTTGAATTGTTTGCTTCCCAAAGCTACAAACTCCTGCCATGAATACATTTAATGGCGCCTTTGTCCCACTAATTTCCCAATAGAATTCATTAGTAAATTTAGTAGAGGAGAAACAACGTGGCTCTTCATACTCTCAGCCAACCGTGTACAGTATGCTCCCGCAAAGCAGATCACAGCCAAACAGAAATGTGAAAAGGCTCGAGGGAGAAAACATAACAATGAGATATCTAAATTCCGCAGATACCTTTTTGGCTGGAGGCTTCAAATTAAGAATGTTGTTTACTACAAAGTAAAAAATTATGATTTTAATAGACAAAATATCCATATCAAAATCTTTTGGCGATAGGTTTAAGAATTTAAAATGGCTTCACACTTTCCACAGTTCATCTGATATGAGTAAAATAAAACCTGAGAGGCTTAAGTGCAGTTTAAGATTACATTAAAGATAAAAACATAACATTATAAAGTAATTGAAGAATTAATGAATGACTTGTCAACATAGCATGTAATAGGGCTCAGTCACATTTGTATGTTTACTTGCGGTTTGATGATTAAGAACCTATTTAAAGGGTTGGGAGCAACCAGAGCATTGTGGATTAAAAATAAATATTAGGGAAAATGATCTCATTATAATGGAATGAGGGATATGTATTAAAAAAAAAAGTGAAAAACAATAACTTATGTATAGAAGTTTAAACTAAAATCAGCTGTAAACAAGTAAAAAAAAAAACATGTTTTGTTATAGGGGATGCTCAATAGGGTTGTGCAATATATACACACAATATATTTTTCATTGCGATGTTTTTTACTGTGATAAACACAGCTGCGATATTTCACTCAGGGATTTTTTTAGTTCGTTGAGCATCAGTAGAAAACTGCACTTGGCATTTTAAAATGTAACTTTCCTTTTTTTATTAGTGCCTTTGGTGTTCTGTTCAATAAAAATAATGTTGGTTATGTTCTTATTTAACAAACAATTTGTTGTATTTTAGCAGTATACTGAAAGCAGCAGAATTGAGTCCAACTTTAGTATCCGTTCATTTATCGCAAGTAATATCTTGCTGCGATATTCAACAACTTTATCGCATATTTTCCTCGTATGCAGCCCTACTGACCATGATAACTTAGTCACATTGCTGCAATGCAACACACAAGAAAACATAGGACGTAGTTACATTTTGCAGCTGCAAATTACATCTGCCACAGAGCACGCTTCTGACAGGTGAAGCCGCTTTAAGCCGGGTGTTAAGCGACTTTTAAAACTTCAAATGGGAGTCAATGACTGTCGCTTTGACTTGCTGTTTACAATGCATTTTAGTGACAAATAATTGAAGGTTAGTGTGCACCTTGAATGAAATATTCCTACCTCTCTGTCGAGTAGTCTCTTGATTTGTTTCCCTTCCAGGTTCCAAGGGACAGCAGCTGATCACCAACTGGGGCCCAGCAGCCTTTTCTGAAGCAGAGTTCATTCTGAGGCAGAAGAAATGGCAGGAGATGAAGAACCAGACGACCCAGGCCCAGTAGAGCCCCTGTACACCTTTAAACTTTAAACATGTCTACAACTCAACAAGAGAGGGCTGCTGGAAGGAGTTCTCCTGTAACTGGATTTTTAGATTCAAATTCAAGATTTACTAAGATAATGAGGCATTTTATGATTAGGGGGCATTACGTAATCAATGACCTTTATCCCATTTATGAATCTTTTGTGGGAACCAGCACTGGTAGAACTGGTATATTTTGGATCAAGCCTCTCTTTTTAGACAACCATATATTAAAAAAGAGCAGAACATGGAAATTGAATAATCTTTTAATGGTCACACACATATACACAGCACAGCACACGTGAAATTTAGACTCTGAATTTAACCCATTAGGAGCAGTGGGCAGCTATTATATTATCGGCGCTCGGGGAGCAGTGTGGGGGTCCGGTGCCTTGCTAAAGGACACCTGGGCAGTGCCCAGTCCACACTCCATACTGTCCATACTTGGTCTGTTTGGAGACTTGAACTGGCGACTCTCCGGTTCCCAACTCGAGTCCCTACGGACTGAGTTACTATTAATTGCACATTGAGTGCAGAAGTGATATCCGATCATAATTGGTCAAGACGCATGTTAATGCCAGGTCGGACCAAGGCCTATGAAATGCACTACTTTTAACCCCAGGTCTGACCTGTCCATCATAAATAGCTTGAGCGTGTTTTAGGTTCACATTGTAAAGTTAAGTAAAGAGATGTTGAACTGCACCCATCAAGTTGTGTCTTTGAAAAAGCATGAGCTACTGAAAGTGCTACAAACTGTTCTCTTTCGTGTGTCTGTTTCATCTTAACTCTTTGGGATCATTTTTAAAATGAAAATATAAGGGATTTTTGTACATATTTTAACATCGGTTTTTGTTTTGCTTACTAATGTTACGCTGCATGAGGGCAGCATCAGGATGACATGTATAATGTAAAGTTTAGAATGTTTAACAAAGTTGTCTTCTAAAAAAAAAACAGCCTGAATTGAAATACCATGTACGATTCACTAAATATCTTCTCATTATCATGAAAGCGCTTTTTTTTCCTCCAGTTTGTCCTAGTAGAATAATACCGGGCTAAAGAACTGGCTTTTAAACATTTCCTGCTTGTAAACACTGTCAGAAATAAGGCGTTTCGCCAAAATCTCACTCCGAACAAGAATGCTAACATTTGTACCGTGTTGTTGTTGTACTGTAACCATCAGTGCCTTTGATACTGTCATGGGTGAACATTGTGCTTTCTATTTTATGTTTTTATATACATGTAAAAAGCCTGAAAAAGACTGAACTATGGAATAAAACACATCTTTAATAACCGAGTTACTGTATTGACTGACTTAATAAATACTAATTACAGACAACACTACAGCAGAAACTTAAAACATTACACAAAACCGTATGGGGTGTTAGACGCCGATCACTTACAAATATTTTAGAAATAACCCTAAATATGTTTGTTTTGAAAAAATGGTGTCCAAAATTCCTCAAAATATACTAGGATATGATATCCTTATGAAGAACATTGTACACTATTTGTCATTTTAATTATACTGAAGAAAATGTACAAATAAGGGATAGGTATGTGGTCAACATATTGTTGATAGCTAGTGAAAAAAAAAGCTGTCACAAGGAAATGGGGATAAGTGGATCGTAGAGGAAATCTACATAATGGAAAAACTGACACATCATTTGAGATTGCAAGATGCACAGATGGAAGAAAAGTGGGCGAAATGGACATTCTCCAGGACCCAATACAGCGGATAAGGAAAGGACAAGTGATTCAGTGGATCACACTGAGAATGGATAGACTACTAAAAATGTAACTTCCAAACATAAACCGTTTACTTTTTTATTTTTGAGTCTACATTTGTTCTGTGGGCTTTTTATGTTCGTAAATGGTGAAAACGTCAATAAAGATGCACTTTTTTCCTTTAGCTCATACGTTCACCAGACGGCGCTAGAGTGCCACAATCACCACACCACTACAGGAAGGGGTTAGAGAAGTTCAGTATTTCTGATGGACATCAGATGCATGGGGACCCACACTTAGTCAAACGGTAATAAATGTGTTGAATGTAGCTCATCTGGGGACACAAGAGTTACAGAGAAATGGTGACTACATTTCCATGACTTCACTGTCTAGACCTTCCATTTTCCAAAATAAAGCAGATCACTGTCTTCTGTCTGGCTATGTATGAGACAGACAATATCATCAGGATCATGGTGTTATATAATTGTAATTATGTGTAATGTCTGGTTGATAAGGGACAGATTTGAGATCTTGGGCGTGCAAAAGAAGTTTAATAAAAACAGAATTAAAGATTCCTGCCAATCACAGATAGAAACTGCAAGTGCTAATATTCATATTAACTTGGTTTGAACACCAGTAATCATCAAACTAAGAATTTTGGAGGAGTATTTGTAATGTATGTAATGTATTTTATGTCACTGTTTTTCTTTTACTACTACTACTACTACTACTACTACTACTACTACTACTACTGACTAGCGCTGGGCAAGAATGTAATATCATCATACACGTACTTTCAGTTTAATCCTATTGTGATGATTACGGCTGTGTGTTATACTACTGCTGACATGATGCCGGAGTTTTGGCACCAATACCAAAATTATACTTTTCCATACCTTATAATAAAACTAAATATATTTTTTCCAGTTAAAATCGGCAAAATTCTCAAATGAAAAATTGTGCTGGAGAAAGAACTTAATAAATACATTTGATAATTGTTGAGCAACTATCTGATCAACGATTACGTCACTGAAGATGTGCAGAAATTATTAGTCAATAGATGAAGCAAAGTTTTACGGCAACAATTTTTTATAATCAAATAAATTGTTAAATCCTTTATCAAGTTAAAAAACGTCCAATGTGAGGATTTGAATATTCTTGGATTCTGGAAATAAGCCATATGAAGATGTCCCTTGATTCTACAGATAAAAACACTATTAACCATTAAAACACCAAGAACATTCCTATCAACATCATGATGTTGAGTTCATGCATATTGACAAGACCTACCTGACATTGATCTGTATACATTTTTTTATTTTAACTGACAAACGAGACATTTGAAGACATCAACTTGGACATTTTCTACTATTTTCTGACTGATTGTAAACCAACCCAAACAATTAATCCTGTAATCTAGAAAAAAAATCTGCAGATAAAATCGATAATGAAAATAATCGTGAGTTGCAGCGCTAACTCAAACTGATGATTAACTGGAGGCTATGTTTGACAAAGACCTGACGTCACGTAGTGCATCTTTGTGGTTAATCTGCAGGTCAGGAACTTTTCCTCCCCTTCAAACAATTTGACAATGAGCCTCTAATCCTGACAAGATTCAATATGCATAAAATGTCTGATACCTCCAGAATAGACAAACAGTATATAAACGTTATGCAAAACAGACCACCTTGTAAAATCTGCACTTCGAGATCAGCCCCCCCCCACCCCCCCCCCCCCCCTAAACCCCCCCCCCCCAGCCCCCCCCCCCCCCCCCCCCCCCCCTCCCTTTCCCCTCGAAAGATCCCCAACTAAGTTAATTCACTCCATCCTCTCTCCGTATCGTGCAACAGTCGTTAATTTGAGTGAGACGGGACAGACCAAACAAACACACACAAAATACATTCCCAAAAATCTGCGGTCCAGATGCGCTCGGCACACATACCACAGCTGCACTAACATTTCTTTATGCAACAAGATGGCCTGTCATTAACGCCAAGTGCCGCGCCGGATGCGCTCTGTCAACCCCCCGCCCCCATAACCCCCAGCAGCGTCTGTATTCCATCATTCCTCTCTTTAAACATCCTCACACTCATCAGCCTGAGGTTATGAGGCTTGTGGCACGCGTGCTGCATTCCTGAGAGGTGATGTGAAACAGAAATGCATTAAATTCCCGATCTGGAATCCATCGCAGGGGGTGTGTGTGTGTGTGTGTGTGTGTGTGTGTGTGTGTGTGTGTGTGTGTGTGTGTGTGAAGGGCAGGCAGGGGGTAGGTTGGAAAATAAGGATAAGGCGGGGTTAAGGGGGTCTCACTGCCCCCTTGAGTACCAGAGCATCTGAGATACAAAGGGTCTGAAGATGTCTGAGGAATTCAAAATATATAGGGTTCGAAAGTCTTAGGAATTCTGGGTATTTACAGCGAATGGGGTTCTCTGGAGCCTCGGGGCCTGTAGAGGTTTACGGAGCAGAGGGGTGCTCTTGGGACAATAAAATAAAACGCCTGCAGAACATTTACCTTCCTTCACAGTATCGCATATGACAATTCATGGACCCCAGGGGTGTGATACGCGCGTATTAAGAGTTCAGGGAAGCATCTGGTGAGAGAGTAGACAAAAATAGCATCTCACTACATCTTCACATTATAGATCTCTACGGAAGAATAAAAGGTCCCCGGAGAATTCCTGTAAGGGTCAACGACGCAAACAGATGTCCTCCTCCTCCTCTTAAAAATGAAACGCAGCGAAAGTGGGAAAATTAACAGCAGCATTCCACTTCACACCACCAGCAATGACTATTACTGTAAGGAGCTGCTCTGCTCGCTGGTGGAATTTCAGATTCAACCTTATTTCACCTGCATGTCATCTCTCTTGTCAACCAGCCACATGTTTCTCCGCATCGCCCTCCTGACATTTCACAACATCACATTATTGTTGGATTTGTGTAATGTGGGACTTACACCAATGACTGAAGGTTTTAGTTTAGAAATTTCGTGAGGTTCAAGGGTGCAAGGAGACGGAATTTGGGACAAAGGATCTGGCTCCAATCAGCGCATCTGACTGAGGTTGACTCTGCACCCACAGGAAGGCTGAGCCCGAGGCCACAGCGGGGAAATCAAACCCATCTTTCTCAATTGTTCATTCCAGATATAAATATCTTTTGACAATGCAGAGCCAAGCTAAAGGTGAGCCATGTGCCACTCTGACCTCCCATTTGTATTTTTACCCTCATAGGTCAGAGGTTACTGTGGATACATGTAAACGTTCTTGCACAAACACACGAATACATACACGTACATACATGCATAGTGTCCGCACCTGGATACACGAGTGCTGCATGCACACATTCACACACCCAAAAACACATAAATGCAGCAAGGCACACAACTAAATACCTACACCTAAATGTGCTACAGACGCACACAGCAGGCTGAATAAAACATTTAAAAAAAGTTTGTATCTATGAACTGTAATAAGGCAGCAGTGAGGTGACTGGTTGTCTACTCCATCTGTGAGGAATGCTTTACGTGACAAGATAGAAAGACTTCAAAAGTAATTGTCTCATCCTCTTCCTCCCCCATGAACACAAAAGAATGTTAGGCAAGGCGCAAATATAAAACACAAGTGTTTCTGTGAAAAAAGAAAAAAAAAAATCCATGCAACCCCCATGGACTGCGCTGCTCTCCTGCCAGCACATGAAGTTATTCCTTTTTTCAGTTGAAACCGTCTGAGTCATCATGACTGAGCCAAGTTTGGAGCTGGCCTCCTACCAGAGCATTGTTTACCAGCATCCTACTTAATTTCAGTGTATGAAATCATGCTAAAAATACCCAGGGTGCAGAAGGCTTCAATGGAAGTAAGTGAACGAGTCAGCAGAGCTCTTCTTTACCGGGTGAAAGGCCGAGTACTTGATGAGGCGGAGAATTGATTACCTGCACGCTCTTGTATCATCATCTCTTCTCTAATACACACCCTTTCTCTTCCCCCAGGATAAGTGTGTCATCAAGGTAAAACTGTCAAATATGTCAAAAAAAGACATACGACTCAAAGGAGGGAATGGCACCTAATCTTAACTGCTATGATCCTGCTGTGGTGAAAACACCGGCCTGGAGCTTCACCACCTACACAACACCTCCCTTATTGGCTTTGTCAAAGTACCAGAATGTATCTTGAGTATCCATCCCAGTTAATAAGGCTTCTCAAAACATTATGTCATAATTCTTTTTTGATTTCAGAATATAAATTTTGGTAATGAGACACACCCACTGACTGACTTTTACATACAAGTTACAACAGCAATTTTATTAGCTTTGAACGTAGTAACATTTCCATAACATTAAAACACGGCACACGTCTGAATTGAAAGCCATCTGATCAACCTAAAGGCTACAGCAGCACAAGGATAAATATGGACAACGAGTAGGAACACTGTTGTCATCTAGCATGTACAAAGAAAATAAAATCTGTTTAGTCAACATCAAAACTGTGAATGAGCCAATTTTAAGTTGTTGTTAAGATTGTTCTCATGTAGGAGAAGTGTAGAATGTATTTTCCCCTCTCATGGTGCAAACACAGCACCAGAGATTAAAAATCCTACATCAACCACAGTATAAAACAAACCCTTTCTATATGAGATTTTCATCCGACTACATGCAACAGCGTGTGAGAAATTAGGGATTAAACAAGACTCAAACACGTCTCGTCATTGAATGCTTGTGTATTTTTAGACTAGAGCTGCAACAATTAATCAATAACTCAATTAGTCAATTGACAAAACTAATGTGCAACTGCTCTTATAATCAATTGATTGCTTATCATTTTTCAAGCGAAAAAAAAATAGCTGAAGCTCCTCAAATGTGATGATTTGCTGCTATGGGTCTTATATTATTGTACATAGATTATTTTGGGGTTTTGGTCGGACAAAACTAGAAAAGAGTCTTCTTGGGATCCAGATATTGTGATGGCCATTTTTCAGAGTTTTATAGGCCCAACGATTGAAATAATCAGCAGATTCATTGATAACAACATTATAAAATAGATGAAATTAAGATGTCAATATCAACACCAGTGAAATTCCAAGATTCTCGATAACAATTTTAATACCGCGGTAAAAGACAAAACAATCAAATAAATCCCATGTACTTCAACAAACCTTCCTTTATTACCGTTTGCATTCTGTTTTTTGTTAGGAAGTTAAACGTTAACTAGCTCACCTCCTGCCGATTTCATCAAGGATTTGTCGTTCACAATAAAGCATTATCAGGGAAACATCGGGTGTCTGCCCTGGTGCCTCAATAGTGAGTTTCCTGCGTCCCAAACACATTTTCTATCGTCCACCGGAAACCCTTAGTCTGGAGCCCTGACGAGAAGTATCTGTTCTTGTGACATTCCTACAGCAGAGTGTGTCATCCAATAACGTTGATGATGAAAGTTATGAGAAAATGTAATCGAGGATTTGAATGGTGAAATAAGTGGAAATAAATAAGAACCATCACTAATGCAGGACAGAGAACACCCTTCTTTCATATGATAACTTTATAAGTCACGAACACCGCTTCATCTCATCCACCAGGTGCCAAATATCATACAAACATTGAGGTTCTTTCCGTCATGTCATGTCCGCTTAAAGCCGTGAGGAACTTTTACATAATTGTGACATGTAACATGTCTGAGTGACAAAAAGACCCCACTTTAACACAGATGAAGCCAGCGATGTTACTCATTCCATGTCTGAATAGGGGCTCAAAAAATCCTCAGAACCTCTAAAACAACTATTTGAAAGAGCATGTCTAAGTAAAAAAATGAAAATACATTCCTCAAGTTAATCAATCCATCTCCCCCCTTAATTTGAAAGTGATGCTTTTAACCACAAGTCCTAATGAAGACAATGTGACAGTAATCCCAAGGAACAAAAAAAAGTGGCGATAAACTCTCCAATTCTAATGAAGTGTTACAATCGTTTAGCTCACAAGGAGTGCCAGAGTTTCATATCAAAGGGTCTGAATCACTCAGCGGGAAGACTGGGGTGAGTGATGGCCAGCAATACTCGCCAGATTTTGTTTTTTGATCCACTATCAACGCAGCATTGGGCAAAGACTGGCCTTTCAGCATGCGATGCATCCGTGACAGCAGATGACTCATGGCAGCAGAATGTGATGGAGCAGGAAACATCACTTGCAATTACACTGTTAACTTCACGGGGATAACTATAGTAAACATGCTATTTTCGAAACACGTTTATGGGCCACTTGTGGGACATCCATCTGCTGGAATTGGAGAAGACAATGTGGAATAAAGCCCCAAAACATCTTGCAAATGTGAGCTACGTTTGCTCTGCGTGTTGCCTTAGTACAAAAATAAAAAAGATTAACAATTGCAGACAGCAACCAATCCTTGCAGTTAATGTGGACATAGTTGGTTTTATTGGCGAAAGACAAGGAATGTATTACTCTTAGATGCACATATACACACACACACAGCGAGTAAAAAAAACATATACGTAGCATGAAGGTTGCCAGTTAAAATCCACACACCAGTAGGAAAACATTTTGTATAGTGAAGAAAGAAGAAAAAAACAAACAAATATGAAGCTACTCATCATTACAGTACTGGTTGTAATGGGCAGCAAATGGGTGAAACAGGCTGAATGTGACAACAGCAAACACACTCTATCTGAATAAAATGTAAGATGATTCTCAAGTATTTAGGCTTTAAAAGGCAATTTGTTCCGTCAGAATCTTTTGCATGCCATTGTTTGTTAGTGTGACTCATGCAGAAGTGTTTTGAAACCAAGCACACCCACAACGAGAATAGATTACAGCAAAATATTTCTATAAATATTCAAAAGGAGTAAGAAGTGAGACCAACAGTACAAAATGAACAATATATCTGATGGTGTTTGACAGTGTTGTTGATCAATACCAATGACTTCTCTGCCAGGTGCTGAGATTTTTGGCTTTTAAAATCCATTTTCCATCATGCACCCCACCCACTGGAATTTCAGGACTCCAAACCGATCCCTGACGTATTTGCACTTTCGACACAACAATGAAAGACAAGTGAGAATCCAATAATACCAGACATGACGGCTATCAAATGTATATATGTGTCAGTTGCAGGTCAAATATATATATCATCGTCCTTTGGGCTACTCCTATAAAAAGGTACTATAGTTTTAACTGATCGAACAATCAACATCTAATTTATCGTTATTCAAAAAACATCTGAAAAAGACTTTAATTAGTAAAGATCTAGAACACTTCACGGTTTTCATTGTAATGCATCTCAACTTGTAATCATAATATTCTAGGTCCAGTTAGTATTACTGCTTAGTCGTTAAACTTTGATGAATTATGCAACCTATGTTTTAATCTTTTAAACCTTTTTCTTTTTAAGTATGACCATTGATATTTTAATTTAGGGGGGGTTCATAAGCAATTTTGGCCTCAAACATACCTGCACAATGTTCAAACGTCAAATTCTTACTGTCTATATACGTTTATATGCATATGTGCAAAAAAATTAAATTAACTATAAACTGAACTATGATTAATTCAATTAATAATATTCAGGCATCCTCTTTCTCTCAAAAACAATTTTATGTCATTTTAAAGTAAAAATTGATCAAAGATTTGGATAATTCATATAAATATTTTCAGTCCTTCTGACCTTTCATCTAGCGCCATCATCAGGTTAAGTCATGTCAGTTTGTCCAGTACTTGACCCAAATAAAGACTTTACAATTAGCCTCATTACTTTACTATTAGTGCTAATTGGTAAATGTTATCAACACTACAACATGAGATGGTGAACATGGTAAACATTACACCTGCTAAACATCCACAGAATAGCATTGTCAATGAGACTCGTTCAAAGCAACAATAACGCAAAAACTCTGACTTTTAGGAAGAAACGTTTGTAAAAATTCTTAAGCCATCAGAACATCTGTTGTGTGATGAAGTCAAAAGGGGGAATGGCACCATTGCAACACGCCACTCTTTCGGGAATTATTGACAGTGCTTTTAAGAAGCACTCGTCAAAGCCTGTTACAAAAAGGTCAGAACATCAGATAAACCAACATCTGTGGCTTAATGTGTTGAGATTTCTGGCTTCCAAATGCAACTATCTGGTTTGTTTTGGAACAAAATCTCGCCCCCACCCCCACTGGTATTCCGACACGCTACTCACATTTTCAACTGCCTAACAATGGGAAACCATGCTACGATGAAGCTACTTGCAAATCATGTTAGCCTTGAATGATCTTGGTGTTCAACGCTGTCAGCTCTCACGCAACATCAAAATGCGCAGATTGTATGTCATTTTGTGGAGGATCACCTGTTAGAGGCTATGAGATCTGACTGTCAAAAGCACACCAGATGGGTACCGCAGGAAGCATACACTCGGCAGTAAGAGGCCAATGGCAGTGTAACTGTAACAAATCAGAAATTCAATAGCGGGTACAATTCAACATGACATCTTTGGTACACCAGAGTCAAAAAAACTTTAACTTTTGAGTCTAGCTTTCTCTGCAAAGAATAGGAACTCAGCTGTTTATGTGTCAGTTTGGATTTCAAGTGTAAAGTTTGGCATCTACACGCTCGTCTCTACCACAGCTCAGTTTGTGATGAAAGACAGATTTATCTTTAAATATGTAGAACAAATTTAGAGTAGCACAGTGAAATACCAATCTAATTGAATAATTACTCACATGTAACCGAAAAAACCCAAAACTGATGGTTTGCCAAAAAACATGAAGTCTATCTAGCCATCATCTACTGCATCTTGCTACAGTTTTACTTTTGTAAGTATTTATTTATATGCATGAGGGTATGTATTTCTGGGCGACACTATAGCAATACATTCAAGAAAAAACAAAGCAATGGGTCGTATTGATTAATCATGTGACGTTTCAGGTATTAGTAAGACGATGAAATACAGTCCAGTAAAGATGGTTAAAGTAATAGATCCATGCTGTTCGGTGCGGAACAGGTAGGGTTTTAGAGCTTTTCCAATGAAAACAGCACTTTAAGAGCAGTGAGAATAAACCAAAACAGTAAAGTTGAGGGCTTGATAGCTAAACAATGAGCTGAAACTCACTATAAAGCTCTGTAAAGCCGAGGGAAGCTGCAGATTTTGGTGATGATTCTGTGTAGGTTCATCACTACATCACATTGTCATTTCAGCCCCTCCATATGAAATCTCTCCAAGGGGGTCTGCTTTAACTGGAGACCACATAACTCCACCTGGAGGCATCTGGTTGGCATTCTGAGAAGATACCTGAACCAACTGGCTCTTTTCAATACAAAAGGAGCAGCAGTTTTATACTGACAAATTCAAAAGGAAAAACTAAAGTGTCTTAAATGCAACTTAAATGTTCATTGGCTTAAATTCTCCAAGTCTCTGAACTGAAGGGATGAACACAATTCTTTCGAAAGATAGTCCCAAATTTTTTCATTGCATAGATGGCCTGTAGGATGCCTCAATTAAGAACAGACCTCCATAATCAGTGATGTTGATAGGTCAAGTCACACATCAAAAATTGGAAAGTACGATTAAAACTCAACATCGATGCATCCAGCGACCCAGTCTATTTATTCCCTGATAATCAGAGCCACCTGATTTATTTCAGAAGTGTGTGTGTGTGTGACATTGTACATTTAATAACACAAGAACAACTTCACAGCTAATTTCCTCTCTGCACCGATCACTTACAGCTGATCTGCTCAGAGTGCATTCACCCGCTGTCTCTCTGTCGCTCACCCACACTCTCACTGCTGCCACACATTACGCTATCCTTATACTCACGGCGTAATATGTAAACACGTGGACTGCACTTAAACCCAGATTGGCCATTTTCTCTCTGAAGTGTGAGAATCAAAGCTTGCGCCTGGCATGGCATTTTACCAGTTGTCTTCATCTATCTTTGTTTGCTATGCGGGACATGTTGGGGGTCCAACGAGACTAAATGCTTTTGCTGCAACATATTTTTGTAATTTTTCATCTTTTTGTCTTAGTCAAGTTTCAGGTTTGTGATAAACGTTAAACATAAATATTGACTCAATTCAGTTTCTTATATCACATTTGGTTTGTATAATATTTTGTAAATAAAGTTTTCACATTTGGGATTTTACTTGTTAAATATTCAGATACATAGTCAACATACATGAATATAACCATATAACACCAAACACGAGTTTAACACTACAATTTGTCAAAAAACTCATTATTGGGGACCCTCTCATTTTCCCTGGGACCCACTTAAATGACCACCTGTGGGTCCCGGGGCTTCACAACATTGAAAACCTATCAACATCACTGCATAATACTGAAACTCCTTCACTTTTGGGAAGATTCAAAAAGCCCAAAATCCATCACTTTAACAGTAGATGAAGCCAGTAAGACAAGACACATGACAGGGTATTTCCTGTTATCCGCCACATTATAAAAACACACACATGTCCTGCAGTGTTAGAGATGGTATGATCAAGACCTTGATCTCTGTGCCAAAAATAAAATCTTTCTCTGAAAACTGTCACACTAATACTGGAAGAGAAAACAGGACTCTCCACACATCCATCACTTGGCACAAGATTTACTTTACTTTATATTCTGTAAAAAAAAGTTCTGCCCTGCCTCATCCGGCTCTGATTGAGTGGTCTTTCAGGGCATCTGTTGAGACATTGCTTTCCGAGTTTATGTGCTGGAATTCCCATGGCAATCTCTTAGGTCCCACATGGTGTAAATCGGAAACTCAGTCATAAGTCGAGCTCTCACTGTGCAAGAAAGGCAATATTTAGATGAGATCTTTTGTTAAAACGGGAGGATTAACTGGAAATCTTTGGCAATCTCACGATTTGATTCCAACTATTGGTGTCACAATTCAATTCAGGATTGATTCAATACTATATTTAGTCTCTTACTCCAGTGTGCTTTACTAGTTTTGGTACAAAGATGTTTTTCCCTATGCATCAGACAGATGACTTTACAGCCTCAAAATGTTCTAAACTTGAAGGGATTTGAAAGAGGAGAATCTTACCAAACTGATACTAATGGTTTAACGCTTGACTGGTGCCGATTGCCGATTAAAAAGTGATATCAAGATCACCCGTGCCTGCTGGTGCAGATTTTAAGATTATTTATTGGACGATGGGACAAAAAACATTTATGACTTCTAACTGTTGTGGTAATCCAGTGGCGCCTGTTATTGGAAGATATCTGATCCTGTATTTTTCCACACAAAACAACTCATATTGTGATTTTCCGTTGTTTGGAAAGGATATTTGAGAAATGTTTGGGCCTCACATTTAGACAAGTGCATATCACTCATTTCCAGGGAGAATTATCTTTCAGACCCAAGAAGAGCGCATTGGTATTACATACCAGAGGAGCAGAGTTAATAAAATCCTTATAATCCCTGCCTTTCTATCTCAGTAGTAATAAAAAGAGGGAAATGTGCAACTATAAATAGACACCGAATATCTAATAATATCACATAATGGGTGCCAGCCAATGTTGAGCTCACATCGTGCTCTACTGACCCCCGACTGTGGAAATCAATCACAGCTTCATACGTCCCCTAACCAAACACCATATTGTCTTAATCTCTTGTATATGTAATATAAAAACTATTTTTTGCAGCAACAATTCAAGGGGGAGGGAGTCTTGGCTTACTGATATGGATCTAAAAAACATTTATCAAAGCCATAGTGACCACCTATGGCCAGATAGAGTGTACTCATGATCAAAATACGTCTGTTTTGGAATATTGAAATTCTGCAGAGCGATGCCTTTAATTTAAGGACAGGAAAGGATCATGTTAAAACACAGATCACTGAATCACTTTTTTGGCCCGTGAAGTGTGACTTGTTGTTGCCATGACAGCACTGTGTTTATCTATTCCAAGGCATCCACAATGCATTACTCATGTGCTTCAAGAGACCCTTCATAGCTTTTTGTGTCATTGTGTTTTCATATTAAAACAGAACTGACACTGGCATAATTGCTAATAGAAATGTAGCCTGAGGATGTATGTGGGGGTTGGTAGTGGATGCAATGTGGGCTGGGATTGCATCAGCTGTATGCAGGTCAACACAAGTTGGTGGCAAAAGATTTACAACAAACTGGGAAGGACTACCAGTACTTTAAATCTGTCAACTGTCAATTCGGTTAATCAAAAGACCAGGACTGTCATACAGACTGACACGTAACTCATTAATGGGACCTTTTTGGGGAATGTCATCCTGCATCAAGGACCAAGAAATCACATTTCAGTTTCAGGTCATGCAGCACGTCTTGTGTGTATATTATTTATGTTCTCTAGTGTCATAAAAGCGCACAAAAAAAGTGATTATGAGCATTTTTAGTATTATTAGACAGCACATTGACTGCATGTTATGAATAAGGACAAACAGGTAGATACAGGAGGGTGAAAAAAAGAGGCGTATTGTACAGCACTATTTTGGCGGGTATTGCATATACAATTATATTATACTGTATATATACACAATTGTATATGGAAGTTGTCAGTCTCATATTGCGAACTAATGAAGTGATTAACAAACAGCAACATGTCCTGATTAGGGCTGGGTATCAGTATTCTTTATCGGTAAAGCATCGAGTGAAATAACCCAGCACCAAGTAGATTTGAAACTTCTCCAGTCAAACAAAATCTGCATTAAGATCTTTTTTGTACCCAGATGTAGAAAAATAAATGACTATCTGTATGGGTATGCTCGCAGCCAATCACCACAAACGTTCTTTGATTAATGCAACGGTGGTTGGCCCACTACCATAGAAGCTACAACCCAGTCTGTGGTGAAGTCGAGCGCAGTATAAATAACTATTTTAATAATTAACACTTGCAAAATGTATTTGTGTCAAAATCATTTGAATGGGGAGGAGTGGTGGTATAGTGGTAGTGCTTTGGGTATTGGACATTTAACCTGCCCCCAAATACTTTACTACTCAAGGGGATTATTTGACTGACGGGAAATAAATTGCTAATAATTTTGATAACTGATTAGTATTTAAATAATTTATCAAGCAAATTCCAAACATTTGCTGGTTTTCGTTTCTCAAATGTTAGGATGTTTGCAATATTCCTCTGTTTTACATAATTGTAAATTGAATATCTTTGGGTTTTTGGCTGTTGGCCTACACTCAGATGTTAATACCTTGAATATAACATGTCCATCTGACAGTTCAACCTGATCCAGGGGACTTGTAGCAGAGATTAGATGCTGTGGCTTCTTAATGTGGTAGGGGTCAGTATTTTGGCTAACTCAGTTGAGTCAAGGTGAACTTTAACTCTTGAGATGAACTTTGAGGCCTACTGACGCTAAATGTATTTTAATTTTTTTTAATTATAAGTTTGGGAGTACTTTGGACACGAGGTGCAGTCAGTTTTTCAGGGTAATACTTCAACTTTAATTTAATATTAATTTTAAATACATTTCTAAAATATGGAGTGTTTTTACACGCCTCTCAATTTCCCATATCACTGTAGCTAATGAGGAAGACCTTAATGCATGTTAATCTTTTACACATGCAGATCACACTGCCCTTGTTTATAATGCTTGGAGGTTAGTACCGGTGGCTGTAAGTAGCACTCAGAATGATTGAACTGGTCATCTGGAAGTGCACAAGTTCAGTAAAAAGCACAGTTCATGCAGTTTCCTTAACAACACAGTGCTTATTTAAATATACTCAACCTTTTGTAGAGATTTAAGATCACAGATGGCTGACTCAGACCACCAGAGCCATCTGAAAACACATCTCCTTTAGAATTAATTCAGGTATTAAGAACAATTACACCCAACTTAACTGCCTTTAAGCACGCATGGCTGATGAACGCACCCTTATGACTCGCAAAACAACCACTTTTTTTTTTTGAGACAAATATTAAAAGAAAAGGCAACAAATATGTAAATAGCCTCGGTGCACATGTCTCCCATTTGTACAGCCAAAAATAAACCTTTGAGAGCGGAAAAAAGGGTTTTTTTTTGGTGAATTTACAAAACCCTGAAATGCACAAAACCAATTATTTCAACATTTTCTCAAAGAAAAGAGTTGAATTAAATCAGAATTAAGATTCAAACAAACTAATGATCATTAGTCACACCATTTTAGGGATTGCCGACTTGATTATAATCTCTGCATGTTTTTGGTTTGAGTGTCTACATGTGGGGTGGATGGGTTTGACATGAACTGTCCCACAGTCCCTCCCACTGGGTCTGGCATTCAGGTACAGCTCCCTCCCTCCTTCTATAAAGCCTCTCATGTTAGCAGTGTAAACTTCAGACTTCAACTCATGGTAAACTCTTTACAACCTTGGGTGGAAAAAACAACTTACTCTAACTGCTAAACAGTACACAACACACTTGGATGTGCATCATAAATTCTCTGCATTAGGTCACAAGCTCGAGCCTGAGGTAAGTTTTTTTTCCTCCACAATTTTAATTTAAGTTTAGGATTATTTTTAGAGGATTTCTCAGGAATTGTTCTGGTATTTAATAATGTTAATTGATTTCCTGTGAAATTTGGGATATGAGTTTGAAGGGACTAGGAGTTGAGTCATGATCTTCATTTTTTTTCCAGTGGTTTTGGATGTACAGTTGAATAGATGTTTCTTTAATTACCTGCTTTACAAATCCATTATTATTGATTTATAATTGACAATGCAACAGACTGTGATTCTTAACCACCCTGTTGTGCAGCTACACAGCATGTGCAATGCTGTCTTAAACTAATCAATCACCAGTTGTGGCAGCAGTTCAGAGCTAACCTCCTAAATGTCATTTCTTTATCTTTACCACTGACAGCTCCCAGCCAAAATGAGATTAGCTCTGCACACTGTCATCTGCTGCTGTGTTTTCACCACTGTCCTGCCACTGGTGAAAGGTGCCACAGGAGAGCTCAACACCAGCCTGAAGAAAAGGTGAGCTGCCGGATCAACAAGCACCGAGAGAACATTGTGTTCATTTACAAAAAAAAGCCCCATCATTTTGTCCTTTAACATACACGTCACAACACAGAGATATTCATATCAAGTTGTTATTGTCAAAATATCCCAGTAAAGTCAGATCATTTCAAGTTTTGCTTGACAGGTACTAGATTTTTGAGGCCAATACTGATAGATATTCAAACTATAATCGGTCAGAACTTAAAGAAACCCTGTTTGTTAAGGATCCCTAGTAATGAAGATATGTGGTAAAGAACATTTCACAGTTGAAAAATAAACCGTTCTCCAGTGGACAAACTATGTCACCACTCACTGTCTCTAAACTACATCAAACATGCATTTGGTCTTTCTGTACTGAAATGTCTTGGAACTCAGAGATATATGCATATACGGATAAGCTAATGTGATAAGCTGACCTCGGCCGATATGTCGCACGGCAATTTCGCATCAAATTAAATTTTCTGAAAACAAGTCAAGATGATACTGCTTAATTATCCAAGAAAAATCTTGAAACGCCTTGAGCTACTTGGGCATCAAATTAAATCTTGTTACATGTTGGACGTTTGAGGCTGTGTCGTACCGATATCATCACTTTATGTCTGTCCCCTACAACTTGTCTCTGTGAATAAATGTCAGTTTCCTCTATCACAACCTCTTCCGTGCTCTGTGGCAGGTCTAACGTATGGCTGATGAACCGTATGAAGAGAGACCTGTGCAGCTTAGTGACAGCCAATGAGCAGCACTCTGACATCGATGTTGGACCGCAGCAGGACGAGAATGCAAAACTTGTCTCACCTCTATCCAGGTAACAAGAAAAGCTGAGTTTTGAGGATGTATTTGATGTCTGACATTGTAGAGATAGACAGTAAACATGGAGAGAGAGAAAGGGGTATGAAAGGAGCTGGAATCGAACCAGTGGCATTGCAATTATATGGTATGCCTTTTAACCATTAAGCTACCAGAGACCCCCAAAGCTCTGCATTTTTAAGCATTCAAAGTGCCCCAGATGCAGTTACAGTACAGGAATTCAAAAGGATATGTCCTACACGTACAGAACGGAGAATTTGAGCTCTTGCTCTCAGGACAAAGATTTGGACTCAAGGTGTAACAGGCTGAATAATTCCTTTATTTACCAGGTCACCAAACTGTTACATCATGAGCATTGACCTAACTGATGATTAGTTTTCCATTTAACTACCGGGCTGGCTGATGATGATGGTTTTAGCGATGGCATACTCTACATTTCCTGTTGCCACTTGATTTATTCATGTATTTTATTATGTTTGTTGTACCTTAGTCAGTGTGCCTACATCTCTGGGTGTTCTACGTTTACCTGGCTGAAAATCATATTTCTCCACGGGGACAATAAAGTTAAAGAGATATCTTTAAGATAACTAAAGAACGTTGAGGATTTATCCTCTATTGCACCGATACATTTACGTGAATTTAGATACATCTTGATGACTTGGGTTTAAACCCTGTCATCAATTTGGGTTTAAACCCTGTCAACATATTGTATGTTGCCAGGTCAGATTTAACAACCCTGGTAATCAGTCTGAAAATAGAGCATAAATATTTATTTTCCTTTTCCAGCTTTGGGCTACATATCAGACGCAGGAGGTCAACATCAACCAGATCTGGCTGCGTCTTAGTCACATGCTCATTCCACGACCTAGTCCACCGACTGCACCTGATCAACAACACGGAAAAAGAGGTCAATGCCCCAGAGCACAAGATTGGCTCGAATGGCTACGGACGCCGCCGCCGCTCAATCCTGGATGTCGCTCAGCTCGCACTCCAGACAGGAAGACAAAGACGGAGCACTGAAGCTGGTCAGCAAGTTCGCAGACACAAAAGCACACGCAGAGTGGCCTAAAGACAGGCATGGAAAGGCAAAGGAAAATCCTTGTTGGGGTTATTTGCTCACAGCAGATCAAGATAAGTCCCCTCAGAGGTTTCATTCCACAGATTTTAAAACTAGATATGCAGAAAGAAAGGCTGCTACAGTCCATCAGAGGGAGATTTGAATAGGTCACTCTGGATGAAAGCGAGATTCCAATCATAGATTTGTGCATGCTTCAGTGTGTGATATATGGATGAATTCAAGTCAGACCTGTGCGACTTGACAAGAATGTCTGTCTCTTCTTCAGCTTCCAAAGTGAGCAGCCGAGATAGAAGACAATTGCTGAAAATCTCCTCTGAAACACCCATGAACTGAAGAGGAGCCGAGGCCGCGACAGGGAGGATTCTTTCTTACATTACTGGAGCCCAAACTGCCACATGGAGGATCACTTCACATGTGACCTGGATGTGATGAACTGCTTGTGAAGTGCAATTTAAACAATACGTACTACGATATTAAAAAATATATAATTATCAGCTTGTATATAAGGATATATAAATCTGCCTTATATTTAAGCATACAATACAATTATATTTTTTTATACAGCCAAAATACATATTAAACATGTATCTTTTTAACTTCAATGAAGTATGTATCTGAACTGTGTAAATAATTATCGCGTCCTGTATTCTTCTTGTGAATTAAGCATCTTATTACTGAGTTATGCGTTATATTTTTGTAACATTATTGTGATGACTATACATTATTGAAATCAATTATATTAGAGATGTTTTAAAAGACATTTGTTTGGATGGTGAAAGTAAATGCAACTTAAGAAAAACTGCAAAGTAGTCATGTAGTTTTTGGCCGGACTTTGGATGCCACGGAGAGGGATGGAAAACCTGAAGTAGTTGTACTGGTGAGCCAATGAAAGTGTTGTGCTGCCATCTAGCTTTACAGTAGGATACATCTAACAAACGCAGCTTCAACAAAGCACTTACTGTGGTTATGCTAAATGTTTCATCTTAAAAGCCTTGGTTTTGAAATGTATCTGCTCCTTTATTTGAATGTAATAAATCCTAATTAACTCATAATTCAGCTGAAATTACTTGACATGGTATTATGTAAGATGATTTATGGTCTGTGGTGTGGTGAACGTGGGAGGAAGTCTAATAGTTTTCAGCTGGCTACGAAGTCCTTGTTTTTTTAAATAAATGAATGAATGCAACAATGAAAAGAACTTGAGGCAACTTTGATGTTATCTGGTGACCTAATATCAAATATTCTGCTTGTACGTGCAAGCGATAGAGTTGGGAGGCAACATCGTTTGTGCGCCATGTCATTTTATGATGGTAAGTGTAATCATTAAATCCACAATGGTGTACATTCCATCCTAAAAATAATCTGTTTATCAACTGCACGTTCTCAAAGAAACACATGTTCTGACACTATATTTATCTTGGGTCAACATGTTCCTAAAATTGTGCAATCACAATCATTTCAACTAAATTAATTATCTTTTGCCGAAGAATTTAAGTTTTGATGAAAGGAAAGAAAGGAACAGTGTGCTCCCCTTCAAAAAAGGAACACGCAAATGAGGACTAGATAAAGATATTAATCACTATGGAATTTGACCTCCACTGATAGTGTGCAGACTGGTCACACTGTCCTGAAATTAGAAGCAAGACGCAATTTCACCATTAATCTTGTTATTTTCATTAAAACCTCCCAACTGGATACAGTAGATTATATAATATGATACATACTGTAGTAGAATGAAACAAGCATTATATGTTTAACCCTCATCCTGTAATAGTTCACGTCCATTACTTTCTTATATCTTTAAATGGTAATCCATATTTTTGCCAATAGTTTTTTGCGTTTGTAATAAAATGTAGTTCTTTCTGCCAGTTGGGAGATATTGTAGCCCTAAAAAATTCCAGATATCTACCACTTATATTTAGAGCCACACTGATAAATAATAATAAAACTTTATTTCTATAGCGCCTTTCAAAACCAGAGTTACAAAGGGCTTCACAAAATACAACACCATACAATATGTGCAAAGATGGTCAATCATAGAGAAATAAAACAGAACATTTAAAAGAACATCATAGAGAGCATATGCAATAAAAACAGGGATTTCTAGAAGTGGTCAAACATAGAGGTAAAACAAAAAGGTAAAATAACGTATTTTTTTAAATTGAAGAAAGAAAATGAAACCGATGCCAGTCTAAAACCTTTATTAACGGTCATTGACTCAGCTGTTAAGATATTGAGGGGGAGTTTGTTCAACAGTGTTGGAGCTAAAATAGTAAAAGTATGATCCTCCTTTGTTGTAAGCCTGGACCGTGAAACTTTTAACAACATTTAATTCTCTGATCTGAGGGGTCTCGGAGCAGAATAAGGGGTTACGAGTTCAGAAATGTAAAGCGGAGCTGGACCATGTAGGGATTTAGAAGTAATCAATAGATAAGTTTAATATGTAAGGAATGGAGAGCTAGTGTAATTTGGCCAACTCATGACTGGAGGGATGTGTTCTCTGCATTCTGCAGCAACTGTAGACGGGCAACTGCTGAAATAAATTGTTCAACTATGTTTTTGGGGAGCATTGGTTTGACTTTAGCAATATTTATGAAAAATGCATAAATTATTGAACTCATTATGTGCTAATTGAAGTTGAGGTACAGATCAAAAAGTCCAAAGGTGAGGGGGTGACACTGTTAGAAATATGATCAGGACCAATAACCAGGACTTCTTATCCGTGCTCAGGTGCTCAATTTGGAAGTAATCCAATACTTAATGGCAGCAAAGCATCAGTGCAGAGAACCCAGATTGTTACGATTTTCAAGGTTAAACGAGACATCTGCCATGACGATATATTAGTAGATATAGAGATAATTAACAAGAAATTGCAATACATAAATGCCAAACTAGAAACTTTAGAAACTGTCTCCATCAAATAGTTTGTCCACCAGAGAGCGCTGTCAGGGTAATTACTAAACTCCAAAATGTCCTGTTAAGTATGCATCTTGGTCATAATTTATTTTAAGAAAACGGAACTCGCAGATAATTCTTCGCTGTGATTTCAAGGGGCGCTCCATTACTTTGGAAAGTGTGCTTCTCTAAAATCGACACTAAAATCAAGGGGGGAGGAACCAAGTCTTACACTAATTGCACCTCAGAGTATCTAGTTAGAATGAGAATAGAAACAAACAAAAACATTGTGGCTACATACTGTAGTAACAGTTTTTTTGGAACGTCAGGCCAAAACTTTAAAATCAGCATAATTTAAATCTACCAGTGTCTTTATTATAACATAAAACATAATTATTATAATTCAAATTCAGATCCTGCCATCCAGGGGCCATGAGAGGGACTTCACTGATGGAAGATTTTCCTTTACTGTCCAGATGGTGGTGCTTTACTCCACCACTCTGTAACCACCTCAGCCATGCTTAGAATACTAAAGGTAGTCCACAGACACATGTGTACCAGTGATGTGCATTAGCATTCCTTACATTGACAGTCATTTTGCTAAAAACAAATTTCAGAAATGCTACTTTAAGTACCTTTTTTACTTTTTTTAATAATGATCCTTTTCCCCTTCCTGCTTCTTCACCAGTATAATTTGTAATAGTTCAAGTCAATTCCTCTGTGTGTGTGTGATACAGACAGGGAGGTCGAAATGCTGTTTCTCATAGTCCCAGCAATAAAAAAATTAAATAAATATATACAGGTATATATATATGTATGCATCTGAACACCCACTTCTAGCATGATCCAAAAATAACCAGTTTAATATCATATAAAACAGCAAAAAGCAGGAAATCTCCATATTTAAGAGGCTCAAAACAGCATTTATGCAATTTTTGCATGAAAAATTACATTAGTGATTAATCAATTATTAAAACAGTTGTTGATTATTTTTCCATTCATCGACTAAATGATAAATGATTAGTTGACGAATCGCTGCAGCTCTGATTAGTACTGTAAGTACATGAGTAATCTAAGGTAACTAAGGCTGAGATGAGATCTACCTTCATAACACTACTGTATAGTTTTGGTAAGGTAACTAGACAATAAAGTAGATGTGACAAAGTTATTAATCACAAATTATTTATCAGCAGTGATGCAAGTAGGCATTATTGAGTGTTTTTGGTCTTTCAAAATCGAACACCTTTGTCCAGGCGACACAGTCAGGGTTAATCAGACCCTGACTTGTGTCATAGGAGCACAAAAGGTCAAGGCAAACTTTAATAAATTTAACTTCCTTTCCTTCAATTGTCAACACTTACTTCCCTCTTTAAGAGAGTCAGGAAAACACTAACCATTATCTCAGCCTTAAATTGAGATAAAAACAACCTATTTATCTGTAAATAGTATCTGACACAGGTCCTTTATGCAGATTTTTGTGCAATCAGAGCTCTTACCTGCACAATGAATTCCACATACATCCTGAATAAACAAAGATGGGTGTGGTCTATAAATAGTTTCCATGGCTTAACAAAGTGCAAAATGTACTGGTGCAAGCACCAACTTCCTCAAGCACTTCCTCTACTGCATTCAGGAACATTGATAAAGGTCACTTCCTGAACCTCATTTTGAACGCTGGAACTTGAAGAATTTGAGCAGGCGTTACACTTGTTCAGACTGGCAGTGAAAGAGTAAAGCGGCTGTGTGTACATGCTAGAAGAGACTGCTCTTCTGTTCTGTGAAGCCTAATAAGACTCTCGTCAGTCACAAGAGGTGCGGACATTGTGCACAACCCTGCAAACTGTAAGTACACTGTCGCAATGATTCTTTGAGCCTGAGCTTTTAACTTATTTTCTTTAGCTCTTCTATTGTCACATCTTATCATTTTCATCTTGCTTTCTTTCTCTAGCACTTCCCTACTGAAATACTTTACTCTACTTTGTCTTGGAGGTAAAAACAGTTAAAATATTCCTAAGTAAAGATGCGCATTTATGAAAAGCGGTAGATGATTTTCAATCTTCCCAGATTAGAAAGCTTCTCGGGAGGCATCAGAATAGGAATTGGAATATTTTAAGTCGTTTCATTCCATAGACGAGTATCAGTTGTACTGTAATTAACACTCGCATAAAAGTGTTTTATTCCTCAGATTCAGCTCTTTGTACAGTTTGTTCTTTTCCATTCTGTTTTTGCGTGTGTATAATTGCACTCGTTTCCACAGTCCAAAAACAAGCCAGGTCACATGAGAGGCTAACACTTTGTTTATGCAAATGTTACAACAGCAGTTAACTTTAAACAGCAAATTCGATTACAGTTAGAGAAACAGTTCAGTAATGGTAAAATAATATCAACTTGGTTTACATTACCCATCCTAGCATGAGCATTGGAGGAAAATGCAAATACTCCTTGAGACTACAGTTTCTACTTGAGCCTACTTGATTTGAACCTTTTGCTGCGGGAGAAACTATTTTCTTTTTGTTTGTTTAGAGGGCACATTTTTGTATTTTCAAAGAATTGCAAAGAATGACAGACCGTCTCAGTTTGAAGTAGAGAAAATACATGAGTGATTATCCTGAAAAATGTAGGATTAATATTTCGATTGCACGATTAATGCATGAGGCCTATTGCTTTTTTGTATTTTACTCGACGTTGCATATTCTTTTTAATAATCTTTCGTAATTACCTTCTTGCCCACTGCTCCTAATACTAGGATGGGTTAAATGCAGAGTCTAAATTTCACTGTGTGTGCTGTGCTGTGTACATTTGTGTGACCATTAAAAGAAGATTCAAAATCCTCGAGTTCCATTTTTTATTTCTATCCTGCCAATCAGTGGAGGTGGGGAAAAAGCAAGAAATTGCTTTTTCCAGAGTTTTTTTTTTCTTCACATGCTACAGTTTCTTTTTAGGAACCACTTTGTTGTGCCCTGTAAAGCCATTTGAGACATTAAACGTGATACAGGGGGCTATAAGAATAAAACAAACTTGCCATGGCACTCCTTGCATATTTGGTGTGTTTCAATACAGAAAATTAGCCACTTACTCCTATACTAGAAAGTTGGAACTCAGTAAAGGTCTTTGGAAAAGGGTCAGTAAAGGGTCACTCAGTAAAGGGTCGTTCCCTTTACTGCCCTTAGACTGTTTGTAAAATCAATATTATACTGTTTACTGTGACAGTGGCAACAGTGGCAATAAAACACTGAAAGAGGAAGAGAAAAGTTGGACAGTAGCCTTCTAACCATCTGGGTACTCATAGTCCATTTGAAGCCGTTTGGTCATTAATGAACATATTGGATAAATGAAAAATGACCTAATAATGGTGGAATAGAGGAAACATTAAGAGATCAACAAATTCATACTGAGTGGGACATGAATGTGTATAGCAAATGTCATAGTAATCTAAGGCAAACACAAATGCAAACCTTCTTGTGGCACCAGAGGTCAGAGGATAATTGAAGTAATGAGGACTCATCGTATGGGAACCATTAATGTCTTTACCACATTTCATGTCAAATCATCCAATAATTGTAGAGATATTTCAGTCTGGACCAAAGTGGTTGACCATCTAAACCACTGACTGATATAGCCAAACGTAGTATGGCTAACAATATGTTGACGTGCATCAGGAGACAGTAAAATGCACACTGACCAACATTTCACATATAACTAAATTACTTTCTTTTGTATGGTAATAATTATGTTTAACCAAAAATATTGCTACTGTAGCCTTTCTGTTATTTTCGTGAGCACTTTTTCTACACTTTCTTTTCTTTTAGTGTGCCAAAATGAAACTACAAAACAAACAAAGAAGGAAGCATCTGATAACAGCAGTTACTTACCTCCGTGAAAATACAACATAATAACCATACACTTAGCTGAACATTTCAACTCAGATTATAATATACAGTACAGCTGTTAACAGAAACAATAACATTCAGCCATGATTTAGGTCTCCATATCAATGTTTGGTTGTTTGCCATATTTTATAAATGTATACGTCTCGAGATTCCTCACAGCAGTAACCAGTCCACTATCAGGACAGAACTTGCTGTGCAGGTATTTTCCCAAAAATGTCCCAAACCACAACATGCTTTTTAAAGAAAGGTTGTACACATGAACAGTCTTGATGTTTACTTTTCATGTCTTATACATCCTGTGGTGATAAATGACTCATTTCAAGGCTAAGACACGCAGATACGTATATCTAAATATACCAATGACCCCATTGTGTTAGTACGGTGTTACTGAATGTCACTGCAGAGTCTTCAGACATGCAATAGCGTGAATCAATTGTGGCTCATGTTGCAATGTTTGGCTGCAGGAAATTCCAAAACCAACAGAGCATCTGATGTGAAACTTTCTCAACCAACTGCCAGCCTGAGTTTCTTTGTTCTACTTTTTTTTCTCTCACATGTTTCAGTCATCTTAAAGTTGTTCACTTGATCAGACCATTAACATTCGTCACCGTTTAGTCATAATTTAGTCGCACTAATACGCGGCTTATATTTCATATGTAGGTCAACCAATTTTTTGGTTTGTTACTCACTTTCTGAATAACAGCTTTAAAAATCAACCAAGGATGTCACGACACCAGTAGTTGATACCAATACCAGTGAAATTCCTCAATTTTTGATACCAATTCGATAGAGTGATCATAAAAAAAATTGTAATAAATTCCAATGTACTTCAACATACACTCCTTTATTACCTTTTGTAAACAGTTTTTTGTTATGAAGTTAAACAAGTCATAACTCCCTCTCTAACATCTATTCTATATTGCACTTTTAAACTGTATGTATTCAAGTTTCTTGCCAAAAACAACATTTTACAAAACTACATTGAACACATCATCATAACATTATAATTGACCTTTGCCCCGATATACTTTTTTACTGAATAGAGCTTAAATGCACTGTAGTGCAACTCTATGGAACCTCCGTTCACCGGCAACTAGCAGTTAACAATAAATAGCTTTCCTCCTGCCGATTTCAATATGGATTTATTGTTAACAATGTAGCATTATCAAGAAAGTAATAGGGTGTGTCCACTGGATGCGTTGATAGTGAGTTTACCGCATCCCAAACACATTTTCAATCGTCCCTGGGACACCGTTAGTCTCCAACCCTGACGCTACTACCGGGCACTATGATACCTGTGGTACTGCAGAAAAACAATTACAGTCATGTTTTCAGAATATTAGCATCGACTTGGTACCGAAATATCGGCTCTCCTGATATCCCTAAAACCAACACAATCATGCTTTTATAGAATAAAGAACCTGCGCTTCCTGCTATGTACCTATAATCTATAATGTGTGTGTGTGTCGTGAGGAGACCTTAAATGCACAATAGTCTCCTTTAACCCCCCCCCAAAAAGTCCATTATTACAAACACATGTTGTGTGAGCAAGTGCTGTGCAAAGCCTCAGAATCATGGCAGTTAAGTTAGCATTTTGGCAACTTTACAAGACTTACAACACCAAACATTTCTCACTTGCACTTTCCCCCTGCACGGAATAAATCTGTTATTCTTTCAACACTTGGCTGCATTCTGCACCATTTTATAGTTTCATTGGTTCCGAATCTGAATCTTTTAACAACTTCAGCACATAATCTCATAATTGGAGCCAATGTTAAACAAATATTTTATTTGCACACTACAGCTAACATCAATCTTGGCCAAATGCATACAATCAAAACCTCAATGGAGGAGCAATTGTTGAATGCTAACAAAATTTACATATTTTACATTTACATATTGCGTCAATTTGTATCTTATTTCCACTTTAGAGTGGTAGTGCGATCACTTTGCTTATTTTGCAACCACCCAGTGACAAAGGACAGTTGAGGCTAAAAACTTGAAAAACCAGAAGAACGAATGCAATTGCTTTAGAACTGGAAAAGTGACCAGGTCAGCTTGAAGAGAACTCTTGAAATGTCAAGTCAACATACTGTACCACTTTGGAATGTCTTATTTACTTTGAGCTGATAGAGTCTCAAGTCTAAAACTACTACACTCCGAATTCACCTCAAAGTTATTTCACCACTAAACTGTGGATTAGTCCAATGTTGATTAAAGTTTTGTTTCTCTCAATCCAGATTAAAATGAAGAGAAGGGATACGCCCCTTAGTAAGCAGCAGTCTACACCCTGCTTTGGGAAAGGTGAGTAAATACTCCAGTGTAGTATGAATTTAGTACACACAGACACATGCAAATTAACAAACAAATGACGGTCTCATTAAAGTAACGCAATTTGAATTTCCACTTATTAAACCATGCTGTCACTTTTAACCATGTATTTTTTGACAGTTGATAAATCAAATTATACCTCTATCATTAAACTGTACAACCCTACTTAACATTCTGGTACTTGAAGTACTTGATGAAGCTATACTTAACTCTGTCATCTGGGGAAAATCTAAACATTTAAATGTACTTTCCCAGGGCTTTAATATTATCTTTGAGCTCTAGTATTTTATTTCCTCTTTATTGCTTCATCTATGCTCACATGTTAGCAGCCAGTTGTGACATACCAGCTTGGATTAGCAGCCCCTGTTGCCATGACGCTCACTAAACCCTAAAATAGAGATAGAGAGGGACACTCAAGACAGCAACAACTAGCAGCTGCATTATACATACAGGCACTGGACCACATAAACAGCAGAGTAAAGCCTGAGTGAGTCAGTCGGAGTGAAAATCCAGAAGAGAAGCATCGTAGATCCGAGAGAGATACAGGAACCAGACCTGAGGACAGTCTTGTCAGTGTCAAGAGGTTTCCAGCAACACTTGAGGCACGAGGAGTGGCATATAAAAATAAAAAGCTAAGAACTAGGGAGTCTTGACAGAAGCAGACACATGAAAGCTGAAATACTTGATTCAACAGGCACAGACTGAGAGACAAACATGGCCAAAATCACAGCCGAAGGTAAGCGACAGAGAGAGCTTCCTCTACTGATTATGAAGCTCTGTAGACTAAGATGCAATGCTATGACAATAACCGGTTATTAAAAGGTTCAGTCGATGTCTACAGTCTGAGATTTGACGGACAATTCACTTTCTACACCAGCTGTTAAACAAAGGGAAAATACGCTATTATAAAGTGAGTATTGTGCATTACTAAAGCATTTTATCAATGTTAGCCTTTTTATGATATTTTAGGCTAAATAAGAGGCTTATTCTTCCAAAACACAGATCAGCATATTGCTTGAACATGTATTACTCATGTTAAAAGACCCTCCCGACATACACAGACTACTTTTCGTGGGTCAGGTTTCTATAATAGGGAGATGTAGGTCAAGGTCATCCAAGAGGCAACTCAGCTGTTCCAGTTGGGAGAGTTTACACATGCTGAAAGGCTTGTCAGGAATACCGGCTTCCGAAATGGGATAGCCAAGAAACAAGCAGAAGAAATGATGCCAATGTGAGGGCAAATGTTAATGACGGATAGAGTTGCATGTAAATTACTTAGGATGGTGAGTCTGCAGAAGAGAAGTTTGCTATTTGATACAATGGTGCAGCATATTTTGTCTTGCCCTTGTTGATTCAAATGCTTTCGCAGGGGGGACTGATGCTGGAACTGGCCAAGTGACCTACACTGGCTGGCTGCATCATAAATATTATTAGTAACAGTGATGAAATGGTGATCAGAATAGCCAGACATCTACACTACTGATGTGATGTTGGATGGCAACATTATTTTTCACACCAAGGGGATTAAGCAACCAAGCAAAACTATTTAAAACAACAACTTTGCTGTCCTGATCAAGATACAGTATGAATCCACAGAGTCTCTAGTTTAAAAATAGAACCCTATTTCATGCCATTGGAATGATTGAGGGTCAGTTTAATGCAAATAAACATGACTGTTCCCAGAAAAAAAAAGGTCAAGGGAACCAAAATAATGGTACTGCGGTTCTAACAACAGGGTCAGATATTTAATTTCCATTTACAGTTAAAGCTGAATTATCAAGAGACTCATCTGCAGATTCTTTGGGAATGTTTACTAAGTTTCCTGGTTTAGAGTTTCTGCAAAAACGCTAACTTATAAATTGAGATGTTGAGAAAAATAAGTTTGACTGACTTAAAAAGATTACCATAGCAAAATGCAGCAATAAAAAAGAAATCTCAATAAAAACTAAATATAAAACTGTCAATCAGTCAACCAAACAAAAAAAATAATCATGACCATCGATATAGCAGTCATTAATGCAGATCAATTACAAACTCATACCTTATATAGGACCTTAACTGCAGGATAATGTCATGCTATTTGATTAAAAAACTTAAAGATTTACTTAAAATTGTTGCATCTACTTTCACGTCATAGAAACTAAACACAGCGATGCACCAGCAAACAAATAACACTTTTTTTCATGTTATGGCACAGTGAGTGCTATGTAATGACCCGCAGTCCCCCAGGTGTTGAGAGGACACACTGGCAGTCTAGGACAGCCTTGACAGTGATTAACTGTGTTTACTGTAACTTGCCCAGCACATTGGCAGAATACGTAGTCATTCAAGACATGTTTACTGGGGAGTTATGAGCCGGCATTGCAAAACTTTCCAAGTTCATCCCCCTGCCAACACCTACCTCAAATTTATATTCCTAGTCCCATGTTTATTTTGCTGGTATTTGGATTTACTGCCACCACTAACATAATGTTATTTCTCCTTCAAGTGCTGCAATATTTGACATGTTAACACATTGCTCAGTTTTTAAAAACAAGTGACCACATCGGAACTGTAATCTCAGTTTCATGTACACAAACTGTAACAAAACTACTTCAGTAACTACTACGTTGAGTAATAATTACCTAGTAATCAAAATCATTCCACAATATCAAAATGGAGCAAGCATGTAATTTCTGTAATTGAATCTTCTCCCAACACCAGTGAAACAGAGTTTTTGGATTATCTCCTTTTCATTAAATTGGCCACCTAACATTGGACGATGTCATTTGGCATAACCCAGCGTTCACTGCAGGCCTACACAAGATGAAGCTCTGTGCCAAGCATCAGTCCTTGTCATTAATATCATTATGAATTATAATATATGCTTTCTTCTGAGATACTTTAAGCACAACATTTCTTGGTAAAACAAAAAAAGCAATCACTAAAACTGAAATCTTTCTCGACTCCCTCAGATATGCCACGGCTTTTCCCAAGAATGTCAATGAGCGAGATTGATGAGAAGGTATGTATGCTAGCAGAGAAGGTGTATGCCTCTGCCCTGATGGAGGAAGACAACAAGGATGCTCTGGCAATGTTCAACGTGCAGGAGGACTGTCCCATCGGTCTGCATGAAGACAGGCAGAGGACGCTGCAGAAGGAGCTGGCTGAGCAGCAGTCTCAAGAGTCTGCTAAGAAGTATGAAATGGAAATATATTTGATCGAATATGCCTCTCTTTCTGCACAGCTTTTGCATCTTAAATCGTCTGACAAGAAAAAAAAAAAAAAAAGTCTAATGTTTGGCAGTGGACCTTTGGCAAATGTGAGCTTTTAGTTTAAGAGTAATGTTTGTACTGTGTGTCACTAGGAAGAAGAGTTTTATGTTGAAGCGTTCGCAGTCGACATCTTTGCAGACACCAATCGGTGGTGATCGGGCCTTGTCTGGTTCCCCAAAGCACTCGCCAACCACACCAGATCCTATTCCTCCAGAGGACTTTCTAGACTTTCAGAGAGTAACCATCAGTGGAGACTACTGTGCAGGGGTAAACAGGATTAACACTCGAGCATGTTGACACGCATTGATTAGACATAGTATAAACATGCAACTGTAGCTTCACACATCTGAGATGAGTACCATCAAAAAAAGAAGGCTGCACGCAAAGAACAAATAAACACGCTACAACACGAGAGACCAAGACTTAAAGTCAATAAGCACGGTAGGGACCCAGTGAGGTTGCAATGATCCTTTCCCATCGGGAAGTATTTTAGATTCAAATCAATATTGGGAACAAAAAAAGTTTTGGCTTAAGGGTGTCAGAGGAAAGGCCATGTTTTTTACCCAAACGTTAAGGGTTTATCCTCTGTACATCCTCTGACAATTGTGGGACAATATACCTCAATAGAAAAGTGATAAAACTATCAGAGTAAAAGAACACTTTTAACCCAGAACAAGCACATAAATAAATGTCAATTCAATATTGCTGAGACTGCTTATTCTGTGGTCTTTGAAAGGCAATCTGCTTTTAAACACCAACGTTGCTCAAGAGCCGAGGCTAACATAAAGCAACACCAGAAAGAGCATGCATTTAGTTGTGTACCATATTTTCAAAGAATTCTAAAATCAAAAGATTTTTCGAAAATTTCTTGAAGAAAAATACAAAACTAAACTAACTTTTCCATGACTTTTCCAGATCACAGTTGAGTATTATGAGCAGGCAGCCAAAAGTCTCCTTGGAGCGCTGTTTATCAGAGAGAAATACTCCAAACTTGCCTACCATCGCTTCCCCAGGACCACTGCCCAATTCCTTTGCAACGCCAAAAATCAAAAGTGGCGAGTGGAGGATGAGATCATGCCAGGTAGGGCACCCTTACTTCCTCTTTTCCTTACTGGAAAAAAGCAATTAAGTTAAAACTCATGCTTTTTGTTTCAGTCTTATCTCTTGCATGATCAATAGAGTTGTGACATGCAAGGAGTTATTTTGGGAGTCCATTATCCCTGGAAGTTTAAGTACCACTCTCATTCTGGCCTCTTCTCCATGGCGATGGCATGGTGATTGGTTTTGTAGTATGAAGAAAATAATAAAAACTGAAGGTGATCAAACAAACCTTTGGGATTTTTACATCACCCAGGAGAGAACCATGTTTTATGTTAAGTAACATTAAGGATATGGTTGGAAGAAAAAAATTAAATGGGAATACAAAATGGGAAAACATATTTACGGAACCAGCAGCCCTTCTGACTTCACAACTCTTTCCGGGGCTATGTATATTTCATGCTATACCTGTAAGTTTAACCGTTTCTCCAGCTCAACTGACTAACATTACACTCTTATTTGGGTATTGGACAAAAACATAGAGGATATGTGCTAACTGAGCTAACTAAGGAAAAACTGTTTGGGTCCTGCGATAAAAAGGATGAAATATTGGCTTTGCTGTCAGTAAGCCCCAATTAGCTGACACAATAAGGACATGGGCACTCTCGCATCCAAGGTTAGCAAAACAATTCAGACTGAGAGCAGAAACAAGCAGAGCGAACTCTAGAGAGCAGGGTTCGAGACTAATGGCGTCCCATCGGAAGGAAATGTGTTTGGGGCGGACAGAGATCTTCTCCGGGATGCCCCCGGTACGACAGGGAGTTTCACCTGTATAACTAGCGCTGCTGCGCTTAGCAAATGACAAGCTAAACCAAGCGCTAACTAACGTTACAATGGAGGGCGTCATCTCATGCCGTTACTATAGTTAATATCACGGTACTCCGAGAGCTCGAGACCTTCTATTAAAAATATGAAGATTCTGTACACGTTCCCTCGGTCAAAAGCTAAGGTCTGTAGTATGGACATATTTAAAATTGATAGCTGTTAGGCAGTAAAGTCCTGAGGTGTGTTTGGTTAGCAGGGCTAACAGCTAACGTAACAGAGCTAAACACAGAGGAAAATTAAGCGTAAAACAGAGAACTGTAGTTTAGGCCGGGTGTCCATAAAGCCTTTTGTTTCCAAAAAAAAGTGCTGGTGCTGGGGAGTGCTCCCGGCTTGGGTTAAAAATAGACCATTTCTGGCAGAAAGCGCTGTAGGCTAATTTCTCCTATGGGCTGTCACCAGCAACATTCAGTGTCCGGCCAATCTGCTCCCACAAATGAGCTTCTCTGTCTTTGTTGTGATAGTTTTGATCTGACATATCATGCAGCTCGGGACAGATGTATGGGACAGAGACAGACAAGGCAAAAACAAGTCCATTTTCTTAGCAACCAGGGGGACGAGTCCTGCCCAATCTAATATATAATTGGTTCCCTGAAAAGGAGTGACAGGGACGACACCAGCGACTTTCTGAACAGTCCTTGAGTCAAAATATTTATCATGATATTATGATACTGTTCATAGAACTGTTATTGTAAAGAATTCTCTATAGTTTAAATGACTTGTGATTAACCCTCATTTTCCCTTTTGTGTAATTCCTCCCGTTATCTCTAGACATCTGGCCTTTCCCTCATGAAGGGGAGGACCCATACTCTATGGAGGGTATTCCCGAGAACCTGAACTACGAGTTGGAGATGAAGGGTGGCATTGTTCATGTTTACGACAATGCCGAGGCTCTGAAACAACAGCAGCCTCACAGCCTTCCTTACCCCGACCTTGAGACCTTTGCCATAGACCTGAGCCATGTCCTCGCAATGATAGCTGACGGCCCAACGTGAGTACACAAACGTTTCAAATATTCTTAACAAAATAGGGCAAAAGGACATTGTACGCCGATGTTAACTAATATTTCACAAACTAGTGTGAATAGTTTTCCCTTCCTGAACTGTGGGGGCAGTATGCCTGGAGCAGAGGATCAGTCAGCAGGTGGGAAAGTAGTTAGTTCTGAAAATGACTAATTTAACATTTTCCTACATGTACCAATGTTTTGCTGATCCTAAATTGCCACACAGGAAAACCTACTGTCACAGACGGTTGAACTTCTTGGCCTCTAAATTCTACCTTCATGAAATGATGAATGAAATGGCAGAGCTAAAAGAGCTGAAATGTGTTCCACACAGAGACTTCTACAACGTCAGAAAGGTTGGTTGGTACTTTTCCCATCTTGTTTAGTATGAAAACAATTAATAACTTGGTAGAAGCTCTTAAAAATGATGTAATACAATTTATTCAACATGGCTTCAGCCCAAGCGTTTACTCTGAAGGGCTGTCTCACTACAGCAAGTTATTTCTAACTTAAGTCCAATGAAGTCATTCACATCGTCTGCTTTATGTCAAAACACAGGTGGACACGCACATACACGCTGCTGCTTGTATGAACCAGAAGCATCTGCTGAAGTTTATAAAGACCACATACCAGACAGAGACCGATCGCGTGGTCTTGGAGAAGGGCGGTCAGAAGATCACGCACAAGGAAGTCTTCAACAACCTTAACATGGACCCCTACGACCTCACTGTAGACTCTCTGGACGTGCACGCTGTAAGAACAAATTCATTGCTGTCAAATGTTCTTAAAAATTGAAACAATTCCAGTAACATTTCGGCCATATATCAGTTTTGCCTTGTATAAATGTATCTAAAAAAGTTAACTAATATCCTTGGGGAAAATAGATCAGATAATCACATAATTCCATGTGCCTGCCAAGAATTAATTTGTCGTTTTAAAATAACTACAGAAGATTTCACTAACCTGTGCTTACTGACACAAGGATGCAATTTCATTTCATATAGTGTTATGCAATATTTTTTATGTTCCATGCAAGGTCCTTTTTAATGTGTAATCTGACAATAATCAACATAGTCATTTTGTTGGAATGAAAATGTTATTACAAGATTCACCCTCTCTCACGAATTACCCTCGTAGGGAAGACAAACATTTCATCGGTTTGACAAGTTCAACTCCAAATACAACCCTGTGGGAGCCAGCGAACTGCGAGAGATTTACTTGAAATCCGACAACTACATCAAAGGAGAATACTTTGCACGTCTCATCAAGGTGTAGTATGAGTTTAAGTACTAATATCACTTAAATCATTAAATAAAAAAGAAAATTAGGGTTAGTGAGTTCTCTCACTCGATAGATATATATATATATATATATATATATATATATAAAAAAAATTGGGTGTTTTTCACTGAGGATATTTTGACATATCACAGTAGTAAAAAGCACGTGTAAAAAATAAAAAAATGATGATGAGCAGTAGGGCTGCAGTGTTGCAACGATTAGTTGATTGACAGAAAAACAATTGACAACTATTTTGATAATGAATTCGATAATGAAAATAATCATTACTTGCAGCCCTAGAACAGGGCCACTGTGCTTTTCCTTTCAAAATAAATGCAGTGAAAAATGTGTTAATAACTCCCATGTACCTCTGTAACCAGCCACATTGAATTTAATAATTTATCTATAAAAACATTATTTATTTATGTTTTTTAAGTACTGCTGAGATTATTTTTTTTTGCCGGATCACAGCACAAAAAAAACAAGTTAATTTAAGATATAAAAAAATCAATAGTGCATTGGGTGAATAATAAAACTGATTGCAATAAAGTATCTCTAGACAGCAATGGTGTGTAGGGCCGTTGACTTTATTTAAAGTAGATGTTCTCTTTCTCCTCCAAACACCTTGGTGTATAAAGGTTTATCTTGGTGTCTTTTGTAAAGACTTCATCTATCTATCATTGGGATAAGTTGTAGATGCCTAGCGCAGACTGCTGGTGGACTACTGAAATGTTACAAGAGCACATGAAGTTACTTTCATATCTATAGAGTTTCTTTGAAGCATAAAGTTTGTTGGTATTTAGAAATATCACGGATGTGACAGAATTATCTGCTATCTGTCCAGTGAGCAACTAACAAATGTTAACTTCTACTTTATCAAGAATCACCACCAGACTTCCTGTCTGTTTCAGGAAGTGTCCAAAGACCTGGAGGAGAGCAAATACCAGCACGCTGAACCCCGTTTGTCAATTTACGGCCGCTCTACCAGCGAGTGGGAGAACCTGGCAACCTGGTTCATCCAGCATAAAATCCACTCACCCAACATGAGATGGATGATTCAAGTTCCCAGGATCTAGTAAGTGCTCAGTGAAAACTATGAGGCAGCAGGCAGTCTTTACAATAAAACAAGCACGGTTCTATAAACCTACAGGATCATTCTATATAAATCTATAGTGGGCTGGGTCCACTTAAATTTGATAGTAAGCCATATAAAATATTACTTTACCCATGATTCATCGTCACAATTTTTATATTGTTTCCTCTTTTAAATGAGTTATAAAGTTCAGGTAGTTTATTTGGGGTTAACCATTTTGAATTAAAAACTAAAATATGTGTCCAATTTTGCATTTTTTCATAGATTAAGAAACCCTGAGAAGTTTAATTCTAATGTCAGTTGTGTCTAAACTCACAATAAATTCAGGAATAATCAATAGGCTATATCATTACTCAATAGGCTACTCTGAATGAGCAAACAAATGCTGAATATGTTTTTATGGGAAGATGAGTTGATTTGATTCCTTCTGTTTTGCAGTGACATTTTCAAGTCAAAGAAATTATTGCCGAACTACGCAAAGATGCTGGAGAACGTTTTCCTTCCACTCTTTGAAGCTACAGTCAATCCACAAAAGCACAAAGCAATACATGTATTCTTAAAATACGTAAGTACTTTTAGGATTGGAATCTGAGACAATTTTAGAGTAGTTTTGCCAAGTTTATTCAGTGATCTTTAGTGACACTTCTTTGGGAAAAGACTGAGAACACAAACAGTAAAAGACAAAACTACATCTTATTTGCATGAGTGGTTGTGTAATATTTGTTGTCCTGTAGGTGACAGGCTTCGACAGTGTGGATGACGAATCGAAACACAGCGATCACATGTTCTCCTACAAAAGCCCAACGCCCGAGGCGTGGACCACAGATGACAACCCCCCCTACACCTACTACCTGTTCTACATGTATGCAAACATCATGGTGCTCAACAACCTGCGCAAGTAAGTCCTGCATGCAGTGTCCGAAAGTAACTTTTTGACTCACCACCCAAAAGGGACTGGTAAATGAAAAAAAAATCCACCTGCCAAGCATATTTTTTTTAATAAGCCAAAATAATAAATTGTCTTTTTGTGTAAAATATACATTAGTTTCAGTACAGTTCATTGAGATCATAAGGTATTATGTTGCATACCAACTTAAAAGAGGCTAGAGCAAAATTATTGAGCAATGTGAAATGCAACAGTCCACCATGACAGGACAGAAACAAGACGCCAGTCAGTTTTGTGCCACTGTTTAGATTGCCGTTAAAACATATCTGGAAGAGTGTGCATGTGTGTGTGTCAAACTCCGACACAAACAGCAGAGGACAGAAACAGCGCACCTGTAAATGACACCAAAATACTCTGTTCATACCGATTCATTAGGGGAAATTCATAGTTTCTAACATGATCTGCATGTCAGAAATTAAAAAAACTGGATTGTTGAAATGGTTTTGGCAAAGGTGAAAGAAATGTGGTCTATCGATAAAAATATGAAACCAAGAAAGCTGATGACGCTTGAGTCTTGAGAGCCCAAAAAAGTAGAATGTTTTTCACACAACAATGGCCCATGTATGCATGAAGGAAATAACAAAATGAACCTCATGAAATGCTGCATATTTTACAGCTGGTAGTACATGATATCATTATTTATCCCTCCACAGGGAGCGAGGACTGAACACCTTCCAGTTTCGTCCCCACTGTGGCGAAGCCGGCTCCATCACCCACCTGGTTTCCGCCTTCCTCACAGCTGACAACATCTCCCATGGACTCAACCTCAAGAAGGTGCAACCCCTGAATTCATACTAGGGTGTCATACTGACACTTGAATGCTGATAGCTCAATGTGCTGATAGATGATATTTTGTACTCATATGACTACTATTATCCCTATGGTTTTACTGCCAACCACATGGATACCAATTTAATGGATTACTAATTTAAAAGGTTGGCTTGTTTTTACACATCAACTCAGAAGCAAGCTTTGGCATTTCACAAAGAATACAGTCGCTGGCTGAAAATAATGACAGAAACAATAAAAGTCACTTTGATTTATAAACACGTTTAAATGTGAACTGTATTTCTGTAGCTGGCACTCTTTTCTTTGTAGACATGGTGATCAACACTGTTTGTACTTGCAAAACAGTTCTGCTGTTTATTCAAAAATGACCACTGACAGAAACCCAAAAATCTATCACAAGAGTATTTGTGAACTGGATGTAGGTTGAATCATCATGCTATTAATCACTAAGCAGTACCCTATGTGACTTTTAAATCCAAGGTTTAAAAAATCTGAAAATGTTCACGGAGGAAACTTTCCATGTGACTTAACAGGAATTTATGGTAATTAGGGTTGATTTGCTCAGGCTGTATTTACCATGTCATATGCAGATACAAACAAACCTTTTACCATATCATAAGCAAACATAGGTGTGGTCTCGGCACCGTCTGCGGGGGAGTGTCGGGAGTGGCTCAGCAGGGGATCAGAATCAGGTAATCAGCGACACAACATAAGCATGCTGGTAACCTGGTTCTGCTCTCTTGCAGTAGGCTGGATCCTGAGGCACGAGGAGAGCTTTCAGCCACACCGCCCTGAACATGCCTGATCTTGTCAGACTGCAGAAGCCAAGCAGGACGGAGAAAAACGTTGGCCTGAAAAGGCTAAACCCTAAACTCCCTGCTTGGCTTCCACGGTCAGACGCCACTCCCGACACTCCCCCGCAGATGGCGCCGTGACCACACCCCCCCACTGCCACTATAGTCTATTAATTTGCCAAATAAATACTTACATCTTTCAAAAACATAAAATGTGCCATCTGGTGAGTTAACTGGCAAGTTAACCAAGCCGAAAATGTGGGCTGTGTGTAAATTTAGGGTTTAAAGTGAACACCTTAGCTATAAAAGAAATGTTTCAGAATAAAGAATGAATGGAAATGGATTAATTAAAAATCCTCAACGAGCATGCTTTTTATAAATGTATTTTGCCCAAAATAAGTTCACTGTTAAAAAAGGTAAACATTTTTACATTGAAATTGTGCTAAATTGAACTTCCTTTGGAAGTTTCCTTACCCTTTCCAACCCTATTTATATTCATGTTACTCCTTTAACTTCTGAATTTTCTCCAGTACCACGAACAAATTGATATACATCATTACTCACATTGCTTTGGCGTGTACACCCCCTCCTGCTCACCAGAGTCCAGTGTTGCAGTACCTGTACTACCTGGCCCAGGTCCCGATCGCCATGTCCCCACTGAGCAACAACAGCCTGTTCCTGGAATACTCCAAGAACCCTCTGAGAGAGTTTCTACAGAAAGGCCTGTGTGTGTCGCTGTCCACTGACGATCCCATGCAGTTCCACTACACAAAGGTCAGAACCACTGGAAAGAGAATCCATCACATGACAATTTAATTCCCTCAGTATCACTTTAAATCACTAATTACAGCAGATATAAGTCGGGAGACACCTGGGCAACTAAACAAGTAATCAGTATTATGCACAATATGTGGTGCAGGAGTAACAGGACCTCACTTATTGAACATGAATTAATACATAGTGGGTAGGGCTGCAACAATGTTTTTTTTTCATCAATTAATCCTTATCAAGGTATCGTTTTTTTGTTAATGAAAAGTCATAAAAAGTAGAAAAAAAGGCCAATCAGTTTCCCAGAGCCCCAGGTGCTTCAGATGTCTTGTTATGTCTGACCAAAAGTCGAAAAACCCAAAAACATTAATTTTACTATGATATATGACAAAGAGAAGCAGCGAATTCTCCCATTTGAGCAGCTTGAACCAGAGAAATAAATGCATTTTTCAATATTTTTCAAATAATAAATTATAATAAAATGTATATTATTCTTCTATTTAATTCAACTAATCATTTCAGGTGTAATAGTAGGGCACATATAAACAAATTACTCAGATACAAATCAGCCATACATATCCACTTTGTGAAGTGAAAAACAATTTACACCAGATTCTAAAAATGTACATCATTAATTATCCCTTAAATCTTCGTATTAACAATTTCTGACGAATGTTCTTTTTAACCCTTTCAGGAGGCCTTGATGGAGGAGTATGCCATTGCAGCCCAGCTGTGGAAGCTGAGCACCTGTGATTTGTGTGAGATAGCCAGAAACAGTGTGTTGCAGAGCGGACTCTCACATCAGGTAAAGTCCAACTTTTTAAAAAAAATAATCTTAAAATCAGTGGCATTACTGGGTTTTTGGACTGGAGAAATTGTTACACTGCTTTCTACATATTAACCATCACTCCTCTACTTATTTCCATTACAGTTTACCAGACAAGCTTTATAAAACTTTACAGGCGGCCAAAAAAAAAGTCTGTAATGTTAGTTGAAGAATTTTACTTGGCTAATCCTCTAAACTATGTATGTATGTATGTCTCTAATTGAGTGGGTAATATACCGCTAACAAACAAATGTGAGAAAAACCTGAGAACATTGCATCAGCTGAGAGACATTTCATGGTTTAAAAATAAACTTGTCAATGCTCTCTGGTGGACAAACTATGTAATGATGACATGGTTACTAAATGGCCACAAATGTATTTTAGGCATTACTACAGTTTTTTCACTTGTCTTTGATAAACCAGTATTTGCCTATTTGATTTTAGTGTATGGGTTGATACACAATCTTTCCCTGAATAGACAAATTACTGGTCAAACTTACACTGAGAACATTATATTAGCCCCAACAGCAATATAATAAGAAGCACTTCCTCTTTCCTACAATACCCAGCCTGTTATCTAAAGGTTCATAAATGTCTTGTAACGTCACTATAATAAATCCAACTGTCTAATGGAACAGTCCAAAATGAAACCTTGTCCCGGAATCAGAAATCCTTTATTCGTCCCACAGCGGGAAAATTACAAGAGCTTTACGGAGCTCATATTGCTACTGTGCCCATGATACGGAGGAAAATAATTTTTTCCAAAATTCATCCATACTATCAGCCATGTACGCTTGTTGAGATCACCTGCTCAGGACAAAAAGAGCCTGCCACATAATAAAAAGATTTTAATATCTGTGTAATATCTGCTCTTTTTTAGTTATTTAATTTTTTACCTTTTCACCTTACAGGAGAAAAAACACTTCATTGGTTCGAACTACCTACAGGATGGACCGGAGGGCAACGACATACGGCGGACAAATGTGGCACAAATCCGCATGGCCTACCGCCACGAGACACTGTGCAATGAACTCAGCTTCCTAGTGGACGCAGTGAAGATGGATGTTGGCACTAACCCACCTGAATGATTTACAGCGCCAGCACAAACTGCATGAATATCTCCTCAGTGATGAAGAGGTATAGGTTAGACAACATATTTTCTAATTTTTTTTTATTACATATCTTTATGAAACTTCCTGAACCAGATTTCATTTTACGTTGACCTTGATGCAGAAAATCTAGGGTGGCCTAGGTCATGCATTTTGTAAAATAAAAACCATTGATTGTGGATATTTAGACCACATTCAATGACTTATCAGTGAACTTTGCCAATCACTGTGTGCTTAATTTTATCGGGAAAGAGGTTTATTTTATTTTGAAGGGTGTGAAGTGTACTTGTTGATTTGGATACATGATTTAGAATTGACACATTCATTCAGAAGCTGAAAAAAAGTTTGTATAATTGAAAAGTTTGGAATGCTTGTTGATTTTTTCCCCTGTCACTAGCATTTATGCATGTTACAAAGGTTTTATCTGAACTACAAGTCAGAAATGAAGTGTAGAAAAAAAAATAGCTTTATGGGGAAATCATAACCTACTGTTATACACACACAGCTGTAAAAAGACTACATGATTATGATTATTTTCTTTTTTTTATGTTTTCCATTTCTTATAGTTTTTCATATGTAAATAAAAGCTGCAGAACAGTCGATAATGGTGTTGTGTAGCACTTTCTTTTTTACTTGTGTACCTCCAATAACTTACAGTTAATATAAAATGAGTCGAAGGTGAGCAGAACCTCTCAAAAACTAGGAGTAGACATCTGCAGGCAACGTGTAATAAGAAACGTTTCAACTCCCTCCTTCAAACTTTTATGATGAGAGTACTAATCATTAGTTTTATTACACTTACTTCCTACATCTTAAACAAAAAAAGCATGAATGAAAAGTAACAATAAGTCCATCATTTCAGTTTTAAAATTGCATGCTAGTTGAAATTCTATTAAAACTGAAAGGGTAACTAGCCAATGCTAATTACACGTTGAACAAACAAGTTACAAATGTACACCTAAAGTCCATGTACTGGCTGACTGTAGCTTCAGGTTCATTTTGAATGGCCAACATGACACCACTTCATACCATGTTCCTCTGGCGTGAGAGTCTCTTGATATAAATATAACACTGTAAAAGATTAGTAAGGGCTCTCTTTGCAGTTCAAATTGCAAAATAACAAAAAGGGAGATGGCTGTTTTGAATGCAATTCAAATAGTAAAAAATATGTTCTTTAACTGCCGAGACATAGATGTCAAAAGTCAGGAAAACTGTCTTGTACATCTGAGGGCATATTGAGGACTATAACATCAGTAGGCTATAAACTGTAGATGTATTTTTTAAAAAGAACAAACGAAAATGCATTGCTGATTTAAAAAAAACTGTTTTGATATCTCAAAAATATCTCCTTAATGTGACATATTAAGAGGAAATTGAGCAGGGGAACATAGGATGCTTGGAACAAATAGGCTACAGTTTGTTTAGCTAACTTAGCATAATGCTAATGTTATCCCAGCAAATGTGTAGCGTTAGCTTGATAGGAAAATGCATTCCATCCATCCATCCATTTTCAACCGCTTATCCGGGGTCGGGTCGCGGGGGCAACAGCTCCAGCAGGGGGCCCCAAACTTCCCTTTCCCGGGCCACATTGGCCAACTCTGACTGGGGGACCCCGAGGCGTTCCCAGGCCAGTGTGGAGATATAATCTCTCCACCTCGTCCTGGGTCTTCCCCGTGGTCTCCTCCCAGCTGGCTGTGCCTGGAACACCTCCCTAGGGAGGCGCCCAGGGGGCATCCTTACCAGATGCCCGAACCACCTCAACTGGCTCCTTTCTACGCAAAGGAGCAGCGGTTCTACTCCGAGCTTCTCTCGGATGACTGAACTCCTCACCCTATCTCTAAGGGAGAAGCCAGCCACCCTTCTGAGAAAACCCATTTCGGCCGCTTGTACCCGCGATCTCGTCCTTTCGGTCATGACCCAACCTTCATGACCATAGGTGAGAGTAGGAACGAAGATAGACCGGTAGATCGAGAGCTTTGCCTTCTGGCTCAGCTCTCTTTTCGTCACAACGGTGCGGTAAAGCGAGTGCAATACCGCGCCCGCTGCTCCGATTCTCCGGCCCATCTCCCGCTCCATTTTCCCCTCACTCGTGAACAAGACCCCGAGGTACTTGAACTCCTTCACTTGGGGTAAGGACTCATTCCCTACCCGGAGTAGACAATCCACCGGTTTCCTGCTGAGAACCATGGCCTCAGATTTTGAGGTGCTGATCCTCATTCCAACCGCTTCACACTCGGCTGCGAACCGATGCAGTGAGTGCTGAAGGTCACAGGCTGATGATGCCAACAGGACCACATCGTCTGCAAAGAGCAGCGATGAGATCCCAAGCCCACCAAACTGCAACCCCTCCTCCCCCCGACTACGCCTCGATATCCTGTCCATGAATACCACAAACAGGATTGGTGACAAAGCGCAGCCCTGGCGGAGGCCAACACCCACTGGGAACGAGTCCGACTTACTGCCGAGAACCCGGACACAACTCTTGCTTTGGGCGTACAGGGATTGGATGGCCCTCAAAAGCGCCCCCCTCACCCCATACTCCCGCAGCACCTCCCACAGTATCTCCCGGGGGACCCGGTCATACGCCTTCTCCAGGTCCACAAAACACATGTAAACCGGATGGGCATACTCCCAGGCCCCCTCCAGGATCCTTGTGAGAGTGAAGAGCTGGTCCGTTGTTCCACGGCCAGAACGGAATCCGCATTGTTCCTCTTCAATCTGAGGTTCGACTATCGGCCGAACCCTCCTTTCCAGCACCTTGGAGTAGACTTTACCCGGGAGGCTGAGCAGTGTGATACCCCTGTAATTGGCACACACTCTCTGGTCCCCCTTTTTAAACAGGGGAACCACCACCCCGGTCTGCCACTCCTTAGGCACTGTTCCCGACTTCCACGCAATGTTGAAGAGACGTGTCAGCCACGACAGCCCCTCCCCACCCAGAACCTTCAACATTTCTGGACGGATCTCATCAATCCCCGGGGCCTTGCCACTGTGGAGTTGTTTGACTACCTCAGTGACTTCCACCAGGGAAATTGCTGATGATCCCCCATAATCTTCCAGCCCTGCCTCTATCAAAGAGGGCGTATTAGTCGGATTGAGGAGTTCCTCAAAATGCTCCTTCCACCGCCCGAGTACCTCCTCAGTTGAGGTCAACAGTGTTCCATCCCTGCTGTAAACAGCTTGGATGGTCCCCCGCTTACCCCTCCTGAGGTGCCGGACAGTACGCCAGAAGCACTTTGGTGCCGACCGAAAGTCCTTCTCCATGGCTTCTCCGAACTCCTCCCACACCCGCTGCTTTGCCTCTGTCACGGCCGAGGCCGCTGCCCTTCGGGCCTGTCGGTACCTTGCAACCGCCTCTGGAGTCCCCCTTGATAACATATCTCGGAAGGACTCCTTCTTCAGTCGGACGGCTTCCCTGACCACCGCGGTCCACCACGGTGTTCGAGGGTTACCGCCCCTTGAGGCACCTAAGACCTTGAGGCCGCAGGCTCCCGCCGCAGCTTCAGCAATGGAAGCTTTGAACATTGACCACTCAGGCTCAATGCCCCCAACCTCCACAGGGATGCCAGAGAAACTCCGCCGGAGGTGTGAGTTAAAGGTCTCTTGGGTATGGGCCTCCTCCAGACGTTCCCAGTTCACCCGCACTACCCGTTTGGGCTTACCAGGTCTGTCCAGACTCTTCCCCCACCCCCTGACCCAACTCACCACCAGATGGTGATCAGTTGACAGCTCCGCCCCTCTCTTTACCCGAGTGTCCAAAACATGCGGCCTCAGATCAGATGATACGATTACAAAATCGATCATCGATCTTCGGCCTAAGGTGCTCTGGTACCATGTACACTTATGAGCATCCTTATGTTCGAACATGGTGTTTGTTATGGACAGCCCATGTCTAGCACAGAAGTCCAATAACAAACAACCACTCGGGTTGAGATCAGGGAGGCCGTTCCTCCCAATCACGCCTCTCCAGGTGTCTCCATCGCTGCCCACGTGCGCGTTGAAGTCTCCCAGTAGAACTATGGAGTCCCCTACTGGAGCCCCCAACAGGACTCCATTCATGGTCTCCAAGAAGGCCGAATACTCTGAGCTGCTGTTCGGTGCATATGCACAGACAACAGTCAGAGTTTTCCCCCCCATAACCCGTAGGCGTAGGGAGGCGACCCTCTCGTCTACCGGGGTGAACTCCAACGTAACGGCACTCAGCCGGGGATTTGTGAGTATCCCCACACCCGCCCGGCGCCTCACACCCTGAGCAACTCCAGAGAAGAATAAAGTCCAACCCCTATCCAGGAGTACGGTTCCAGAACCGAGACTGTGCGTAGAGGAGAGCCCAACCAGATCTAACTGGTAGCGCTCCGCCTCCCGCACAAGCTCCGGCTCTTTCCCCCACAGAGAGGTGACGTTCCACGTCCCCAGAGCCAGCCTTTGCTGCCCAGGTCTGGTCCGTCGAGGTCCCCGACCTTCACTGCCACCCGTCTGGCAATGTACCCGACCCCAACGGTTCTTCCTGCGGGTGGTAGGCCCACATGATGGAGAGGGGGGGG
>CALSCE010009442.1:2752232-2775243 GCA_943593645.1 Bovichtus variegatus | reverse complement strand
TTGTTTATTAATAGACCATAAACATGTGAATTTTAATTTGATTAAAAGTTATTTTTTGGTTTGGTTATTTTATTTTTTCCCAGGAATTGGCTACGCTGTTAAACGAAAAAGCTTATATCATGTTATTGTTGAATAATTGTAGAGTTACTGTCTCATATTTGCAAAAATCTGTTAATTTATCTAAATGTGATCAAATGCGAAACAGATAAACTTGCTGAATGTCGCACATCAAAACGCTAGATTAGCATTTCATAACTTTAAATAATGAATTAGATTTCAGTAAAACAGAAACTTATCACTCTAATGAAAGATTAAGGTTAATACATTTTTCACATTTTATGAAATACTTCAGCATAGATTCAGTACTCATAAATCACAGCCACCGTCCTCTTAATCTAAAAATGCTGCCTGTGATTTATGTGATCTGGAAACCATGTCAGAAATACTTATTTAAAATAAAACTATTTTGTGGCTCTTAAACTTTACATATCTTTAATTATACAAGAGTTCATTTGTAACTGAAAAACTGCCTATCTCAACAAATCAGTTATCTTTAATTACAGACATGATAGAGCAAAGCAAAGACTAGACCGGTTGTTTGAGTGTAAACTACAGCACTTTTGCAGCAATCAGATTAAAATACCCTTAATAAATTGATGCTAAATTAATATATATATACACATATATATATATACAGACAAAGTAAAAAGATGAGAATAGCATAGATGTCAAACAGTGGTTATTTCTAACAGTGAAGAAGACACTACAGCAAGCCAAGTCATTTAAAATCATATAAAACCATTTAGTCCTGTACACCCAAAATACTATAATCAGTCACTATGTGAGGTTCTGAACAGTTTATAACAGGCTCACATAACACGGCTCATAAGGCAGGTCATGTGGGATATAAACATGCAGGGTTACATTGCACACTGAACAGCTTTATGGGTGGAAAATTAACTTAGTATTATGCATTTGAAGCAAAAGTTGGACATTTTGGGGAAACCGCTCATTCACCTTAATGTATTTCCGTTATATATTAGGCTACAGCCAGAGGTTGGTTAGCTTAGCTTAGCATAAAGACAGGAAAGAGGGGGAAACAGCTAGCCTGGCTCTGTCCAACGATAAGAAAATCCACCTACTGGGAACAGACATGCAAAAGTCCCCACCTCTCCTACAAAAGGCGCAAAACACACAGACTTTATAGTTGTTAAGCCGCTTTTTGTTCTTGTTTTTGCGTGTCTTTGTAGTCGTTACACATCTCTCTTCTGTGGTTTTGTGTCACTTAGTAGTCATTTTGAGTCTCATTGTACTTACTTTGTTGTCATTTTGTGTCTCTTTGTTGTCAGTTTCAATCTCTTCCTGGTTGGTACATGTCTCTTTGAGTGACATTTATGTAGGTGAAGGCCTAACCCGGACACTTTGGGCCCGTGGGCCTTTCCTCAGGAGTCCATCCATTGTCATAGGTTTGTTTGTACACTTTGATGCTGGTACGGTAAACAAACAAGATATAATGTGTTAATTAGTGAGCTTAAGAGGTGCTGGTAGGATGATTTTGTTTTAAACAGTGCCAGGTTAACTGTTCCCCCACCCTGTTTCCAGTCTTTGTGCCAAGCTTCATATTTACTGTACAGACATGAGAGTGGTATCAATCTTCTCATCTAAATCTCGCCAAGAAAGCAAAAGAGAGTAATTTCCTAAAATGTCAAACTATTCATTTCAATTTCACGACTATGGATATATAAGTCATACTTGAAACCCTCTCTGACTACGAGGGCTGACCTCAGTTCACCTCCTTCTGTCACATTCATATTAACATGAAAGGATTCATATCATAAAGTGCCTGGTTAAACCCAACACAGGTTTCCCATGTAGTTTAAATAACCCGAAAATTACTGTAAAACCTGTACTTTTTGTTATTCTGTGTGTTAAATGAATAGATTATAATTCATTATAACATATTACAAATACTGAATTTTCACTTCAGACAACGTTTTATCACACACAGTTCCCATAAAGCACCACATCTACAATACTTGGGTTACAAAGAGCATCCTGGGATTTTTTTTAGGAATTCAAAAGAGACAAGGTTTCATTTTCCAGACCCGTCTCTAAGAACAAACGGAGTAGGAAACCCTGCTGGTTTCTTTAAGGAGTTGTTAGCTTTTAAGGAAAAATCTCCTCCTAGTGAAAGTGTCTTTTTGTGTTGCAACATGTCTACTTGGTGAGGGTCGATTTCTCTTGTTATCTACTTTGCTCAGTGTGCTGTGTGTTAAGGCCTGTGTGGGTGGCCCGCCTCATCAGCCAAGTTGAGGATGTAGCCAGCTATGTCGTCCTCTGTGGGGATATCAGACATTACCCACGATTCATTGTCAGCAGTCACTTGCAGGCGACATATCGGACAGTTTCGGCTCTGCCCACTCCTGCAGAAACAGAAGAGAGTGTAATATTTACAGCAGCACCGAATAGTTTGAAGCTTCATTCATAACATTCAAGTGCTGCACAGTTTCTTTGCCTGTTTATTCATTCTGTTTAAAAGCCAGTATTTCTGCACAGTGACACATAAAGATTAAGCGTCATTAATTTTTCAGTATTATCCTATTTGAGAATTAGTTTCCAGTAGTGGCTGCAAAGGATTGTTTCAGACCTGCGTGATCCAAAAGTTTCCAATAAATCCATGCGTTGTGAAGCCCAAAAGTCAAAATTTACTTAAAAAAAATAAATGTAATAATTTCCAACATGTTTTTAATCAAACAAAATATTTAAAAACAATATTTTCACTGTAGTCCATAAACTGTTTGCTCAATTTTTGGCTTTAACACTAAAGAAAATTGATTTAATAAAATTTTTAAAATAAACTAATTTAATCCGATGCATCACTTTAATCTAATAATGGATTTTGTTATAGGCTTCTTTTTTTTCTTGGGATTTGAAGTTTCATTCGAAAAACTAAATAGAAGCTTCGATGCTAAAAAAAATTAAATAAAAGACATTCGGTACAGGTCTAGTAATAATTAATGTTAGCCATTGTTCATATCATGGGTGACTAAAACATCTCTGTGACAATTTAACATCATTTACAAAGCAATAGAAGAATTACTGAAACTAATCTAAGCTTTAATTCATCACCTTACCATTTATCAATGCACTTCTGACAGAAGCTGTGAGCACAGGGAAGAATCAGGTCGGCCTTTCCGTCCATGCAGATGCAGCACTCCTCCTCATCAGTCAGCTGCTCCACTCTGCATGGGCACAAACAGAGGAGGAGGAGGAAGATATTGCTTTTTCGCCCCCAAAAACAAAATCATATTTTGGAATGTAAAGTTTGTTGGATGAATCGTGATGGCTTGCATTCAAAAAGAATTGCCTGAGATGCATCTTTCAGTGTTATACAAATGTATGAAAATGTAAAGATTATCCCCTCAGCTCCTCCTCTGGATGGGAATTTATCCAGCAGTATAAGCAGTCATTCTGCTGTGAATTAAATTGTTAAATCCATCATTTAGGCAGCCTGTGGGACATTAAAGAGCAAGTTTTCTGTTGTCCAGCAGCACTGACATCTGTGGCGAGTAGGAAAAATAAATTATATTATTTTGGCCACTTAGGGGCTGGAGCTGAAAACGCAACATTAGCATATTATCACGCCTGCTGTGAAGTTGTTATGGTGAATGCCAAAGTACACTTTTCAAGAGCTCGTTGTCCTTTTTTCATTTGTCATCGCATTTGTCATCACATTCTTGAAGTGTGTATATATATATTTTCTTTTCTCTACTTCCCAGTATTGTTTTTCATGCTTTTTTCTGTTTTAGATTGTTGGCTACCGTTTGTTTTTTCTGCTCAATTTCTGCACTTCTTGTTCTCATCATCTTTTGTTGTGTTTTTCTAAATACTGTTAGTTTAGTTTTATTTTATTCCTTTTTTGTGATTGTTTGCTTTACTCCTTAAATTGAGGGGAGGTCCTCTGTAAAAGCCTTCGGCTTCTGGAACTCTTCCGACACAGATCTTATTTTTTCATTATATGGATTGTATGCAGTCTTATGTGTGTGCAATAAAACCAAAACAGCTGCAAAACCTTAAAATGCAAAATTAGCTAAAACTAAAAAGAGGCTACCGCAAAGCTAAGAGTTGTAAAAAATAATTTTTAGGTTTTACATTACAGATGGTCATTTAAAATCAATAAAAATACTGATTAGTCCAGCTCTATTGGATCATTATGTCATGGTTGAACAGACTACAGAGACCTACAGTCATAGTGTGAACCCTAACACCAGGAGAAGTGTAAATGTAGTGTTGTACGAAATGTATTCAGTAAATATAAGTAAATGAAGCTGCTAATTTTCAATTTTAAACTCTCCTTTAATGTAAAAAAGCTACATCAAGTTATGCAGTCTTTGTTTGAGGGACTACTTCATGTGAACCTACCTGCCCATCCACATGCTGGCCTGGCAGGAGTCTGTGGAGGGGAGCTGGGCAGAAGGGCCCTCGGTGGCGCCCTCTGTAGACAACACCTCAGCAGCCTGGCTGGTGATGTCTCGGTACAGCTGGATAAACTGGTACAAGTTCATGATACGTGATGCCTCCACCATACCGTTCTCCTTGTTGATCTGGGAGCAGGCAAAGGCAATCACACGACTGATAGAGTAAACTGTGTGTATGTCAACATGCAGTCACAATCCTGCACTGCTCTAAAATAGTTGGGTTTAACCAATGTGGACTTTTGTGGATTTCTATGTCTAGAAATTCTCAAAGCACTGTCAATGAAACCATCTGAAATAGCATTTGTTTCCACAGACAATCAGGCTGCGTTCCAAATCACATATTTTTCTTTACAACTTTTAGTATGTACTGCAGCTTCCATTACAAAGTATGTACTGCTGCATGCAACATGCAAACAATTGGGACATAGTACTTCGTCATAACATTGCAACTTTTACTTTGACCCTCTTGATCATATATCCCCTGCACAAAGGATTGTGGGTCAGAATAGCCAGAAAAGCATGCTGGCTTCAAACTGCAAAATGTGACCGGATTTTTGGCACACTGCATTTAACACAGGTTGTTGGCTGAGGTCGGTTGGATGAGGGGAGGCATTTTGTCTCCTGTATGTGAAATGTGAAAATGCCTAGCAGGAGTTATTTGATTTAATTCTTGTAGGTTGCTTAAAAAGTAGCATACTTTACTTCATGTATTCGATTTTAGAAAGGACGACAGGTTAGACAGGAAAGTGTGGAAAGAGTGGTGGGAGTAGGAGGAGAGGCAAAAAGTCTTGACGTATTTTAATAAACGTAAATTGAACGTCCTCAACACACGTCTCAAGCCCTTCTCATGAGAGCAGACGCGCTAACTGTCTTTGAAAACTTGCACACTTTAGCACCGCTGCTGGAAACAAATCCCAGGGGAAACACTGACAGCCCATGTAATATATAGATGAAACTGCAACGCTTAATGAAACAAAATGCTGTCATTGAAACTAAATACAATTTATAAAGTTAATAGCCAAGATCAAAACAAAACAAAATAGTAGATTTAAAAACTCCAGTTTTGGGGTTTAAACCAATTTCAATTTGCTGTTTGATTCTAAAAAGGCCAACATCTGCATGGTACAGGTCTATCTCCAAACTGATAAACTGGTCTAACCATAATAAGGAGACACACATAAACCCAGTAATATCCCTGAACACACTTTTCTCCCACACATTGGTCTGTCTCTCTCAAACACGAGATCAAAGATGTGGGCAGATGCTCTTGTTGGCATGCGGTGTGTGTGCAAAAGGTCTCACCTTGGTACAGAGGACTCTGACAGCCACCTTCCACAATGCCGTGGCATCGGATCCTGGCTGCACCTCAAACAGCAGGTGCTTCTGCTGTCCAGAAGCTAGCTTGGCCGTACTGAGAGAGAGCCAGCAAAAGAGAGAGAGGGAGGGAATGACAAAAAAAAAAAATCCTAAATGCAAGTGTTTTTCTGGCCAAAATGGCTGTGTGTTGTTTATTGAGTTTGCTCGCTCAAGTCTGATCTGTTGTCCCTTCAAATCCCAGTTAACAGCAATCAAAATATGAATCTGTTCAGATCCCAAACCTGCAGATAAAAACTGGATATTCCTGGACGTGATGATATACAGTACTGCATAAACACTTACGTACATCGTACTGCATAAATAATTTTTCGATTTATCCCAATGATATCTGCATTTTAAGATAATAAAAACTTTTGCACCAATACTGTGTCATTTCATACAAAATGTCACAACTGAGAATAATTCACTTTAATTATGTTATCCTGTCTCTGACTGAGGCAGGGTCTAAAGTTTGGGGAAAAGATCACATAAGTAGGCCAAATCCTAGATGGTGGAATAGTTCTGAAACTAGCTGTGCAGAGTCAAGTCAAGTCAAACATTCAGGTATTCTTTTTGAGATAACTCACGTCAACATTCCTCATAGATGTCTGCTTATACCTTTTCCTTCAACTGTCCCTCCATAACATTAAACCAACTGGAAAACCGCTGCGTGTTTGCACAATTGAATACTATTATTTCTATTTGTCCAGAAAAGACTGTGACTTACACGTCGTTAAGTTCGGCCACTCTTGCCAGAAACTCCTCGTAGGTTAGGTAGCCGCTGTCACGTACCAGTCCGGCGTGTTTCACCAGCTTCTCAGGCAGACGGTTCATCACCGCCTGACCCGAGAGCTGCTGGCCCATCGTGGCAGCAGCAGCACTTATGAAACAGCACTGGCAGAAGGCTGTAACGTATTCAACTCAGCAGAGCCTGGTGGGAAATAAACAGTTCTAAGTCTTGTTTCTATATGAAACAGTCTATATTTCTTTCTCTGGGACAATGAGAGTGTGAAGGCCGCTCTCACACAATTGTGGGCCACATTTCATATGTATCACATTTGCTTTAAAATTAAATGTTTAAAGCCTTGACAATTATTAAAAATCTGACAGAAGATACTAACAAACAGCAAGCATGAGATACAATATTGTATTAACATTTTTAACACAATATTAACAGATTTAATGTGCTTACTTTAAGTAGTATTTAATAAGCATAGCAGTAAAATTGAAAACAAAATGTGCTAAACCAGAATTATTTCTATCACATCTTCTGATGGAAGTTTGGTTATAGCTGGCATGAAAATGATCCCTCAAGTGCTCCACAAACTCAACAGTGTGTTCCCATTCTAATTAAAATTGCTCAATGATTCAACCACAATGACAGGAGGAATACTGAGGGAACATTTAATATTTCCTGCAATAACTTCATACCTGGTCCTCCATGAAGAGAAATACTGACTCACAAGTACAGACAGAAAGCATTAGACAGGGCTGCCTATCTTTTGGTATATATCAAATATGATACCTATATGATACCCTGAAGACTTCGGCAGCTATCTGCACGGTTTGTATGTCCAGGAAACACCTACAACGTTGATTGCTGTATCATCATAATTTCCGGGAGCTAAAGCTGATGTCTTTTAATGTCTTGTTTTGTCAAAAGTCCAAATACCCAAACATCTGATGTACGACACAGAAAAGCAGGACATCCTCTCCTTTGAGAGCCTGGAATCAGACAATACAGTGGAATTGTTTCACTAATCTGAACAAGTCTCAATACATTTTTTTTTTTTTTTTAAATCGTCATTAGAAACTCAGATAAACAACCAAACGCATAACGTAAATCACCGGTATTAGCTAAATTAGCATAAAGTAATAACGTCCAAACTGACAATAAGCCGCCGTCAAACATTTCACCAGTCACTGTGGTGAATAGCAGTATTATTCCAGTTTTAAAAACACGTTTAAAACACACATCATTTAAGATATAATCCAGCAACAAACCTCATTTCACGATTTGCTAAATTACTTTGCTAACGCGCAAGCAGCAGCACTTTACACCTCGATAACCACTCAATAAAGCCATAAAATATATAGAGAGATATAAGAACGACAACTATGATCCTGTTTCGTGACACGGGGAATAAAATAAGCTTATTTTCTTACCAAACACTGAACAACTCTAACTCCAGGCGGAAGGAGTTTGCGTCCAAACTTCACCGTTAGCTCCTGTTTGTGTTGTCACAACACGGGCGCCGTTTGACGACGTTGCCTTCTTCTTCGTTGGTGTTTTTTTTTTGGCGGTTGTTAAACCAGCTTAGAGGCGCATTACCGCCACCACCTGGACCGGAAGTGTGGAACAAGAGATGATGCAGATAATTCAGAATCAGAATCAGAAATCCTTTATTAGTCCCACAGCGGGGAAATGTACATGGTTACAGTAGAAAGGTAAAAAAGAATGCAATAAAAACACAGTGGTACAGGGCTAAATACAACAATAGTAACAATGGATAGTAAGTGTAAAAATATTGCACAGAGATATTGCACATAGCAGTGTAATTCACCATTGTTTTTGTCAGTTTACATTCCTCCTTTTGCAAATTCCAAAAATGTATTTTAGGAATGCACTACTACTACTGCTTTTGTTCTGTTCTGTCATGTTTTTCGTGTGTAGCATTGATGGACGAAGCTACAACTACATTTCGTTACTGCAACTAAATGTGTTGCAAAGTGACAATAAATGATCCTTGAATCCTTTATTTGTATACAGTTCCCGGACACAATTACTCACCTTGTGATAACTACAAACTCAGGCCTCCTATGTGTCGAACATCTACATTACAGTTTGGTTTAATTTACAGATATTCAATGATATGGAATTGTCGGCCATCTCATACTTTAAAATTAGCACCTGTAGAAGTCAAGTAAGGTGTTAAAGCTTTGTTTTTGTCTTCACAATGTTATCCTTATGGATTATCTGTGTTGACTATGCAGTCCTTTTAATCTTATTTTCATAACTATTTGTACTTGTATATATATGGATGTCTATTAGTGTGTGCAATTTTTATCTTTCTCTCTTCTCTATACTTTTAATATTTTTTTCTTTTATATTGTAATGGGTTATACCTTGTTTTTTTCTGTCAGAATATCTACCTGCTTATTTCCCTCGGCCCCAACACGAGCAGGAACCCAAAGGTATCTGTACCCTTGATCTCCATCCTGTCCATTGTAATGAATATTTCATTGATAATATCTGATCTATATGATGATCTGCCAGATGATCTTTTCTTGTTAGTGCTGAAAAGCTGTCAGATGCAATAACGGTGCCAAATGTCCCTTTTTATGATCCATGATTAATACAGAATTCACTTTATAGAAGTTTTGCAAAGATTTAAAGACATTGTTTTTTTTTTTTTGGTTACAGCAACCTTAATTAACTGCAACATATTCCTTAAAAATGGCTGTCAACTATTTTAACTGATGACATAATAAAACTCACTAACCATATTATAACTGGAGTTATAATAATTACTTTACAAGCCTTGTGAATATTGGCAGTTATCGTAATAATGTGATTCTATTATTTTTAGACAAATTATAGCAATTTATTTATTTATTTTTTTACACTTTCAAACAAAGAATTGGAACATTTTATTACATTTAAAGAAGTAATTGTTATAGAGAGCTCTCTTGGTTCAATTGCTGATTTATAAACGTTTATGTGTCGATCTTTAAACCTACCAGCAGGTGGGAGCAAAGGATACCAAACAAAATGAATGTGAAGCTGAAGTCAGAGACATGAATGCATTGAGAGAAGTTCTTGTAGTAGATTAGTGGTCAGAGCTCATACACCTGTTCTGTATATAAAACAAAGTCTTAGATTTTAAAAATGATGTGTTTACATGAACAGGATCCAACAGCTTCGGTCATTGCATGACATGCAAACCTGCAAACTCCTGATTCTCTGAAGAAAATAAAGATATAAGTGAGAAGCTATTTCCATTACAAGTTATATTTCCTTCCTTTTTCATGAGTTAAATAATTATGGTCAGGACGTTGCTGGTTGTTGATTCGTAGGAGAAAGAATTCAGCTGATGTGAGTCAAGAAATTCATGTTTTTTTCAGCATATTCTCACACTTTGAACGACGATTACTTCTTTTATGTCATTATCAGGATCTCAGGCTCTTCTGAAGTCTCTCCATCAGCTGCTCTCAAGTCCTGACAGAATTATACATGAAGAGTCTAACGAGCCATTAAAACTTTTCCTTCTTGTTTTTTTCTTTCATATTTCTTCCTTTTTTTTTTTTTTTTAGGTTGTGTTTAATTTTAGATGTTTGGAAACTGAACCATCCTCGTTCCTTTTCCAGAGACACTGTGAAAAGGCAGCTAGTGATTGATTGAGTGCATGACTTCCTACAAATGTCCTGATATTGGACTAAATCACCATTTTATTTCACTTCAATTTGGATCTGTTAAAATAAAAAAAAATGTGATTCAAGACATCTGTAACTAGGTCAATAAAAATGAAGAAAACTACGCATTTATTTTTGATCATTTTGAAGCTTAGATCCTGTGCAATTCCCCAGTCGAGGACCAGTATCGCGTGTGGACTGGTAGCTGGAGAGAAGCCAGTTTGCCTCCAGGGCACTGCCGACCCCCAAAAACTGCTCCAGTGGCGCCGTACTATGGCTGCCCCTGCGCTGTGACACATCTGAAAATGTGTGTGTGTGTGTGTGTGTGTGTGTGTGTGTTATCTAGGAGGGATATGAAAAGGGTTACATGTCAACTGCATTGTGTGAATTTGACTTATTGTGTTGATTGGCGAGTAAAGCATCTTTCTTCAAGGTGCTATGACAAATAAAAAACGAGAAAGCAGCCATGTATGAACAATTTTATATACAGATTTAGGAAAATGAACATACGTATAAAGGCTCCATACTGTGCAGATTTGTCATTTTAATACATCAAATTGAAAACATCAGGGCTGAACCGAATACTTTGAAGCTTCAAAGCTGCTTTTTTCTTTTCTTGCACGTCTATTCATTGTGTTTAAAGCCGGTATTTCTGCACAGTTGCAGATACAGATTAGGCTACATTAATATTATTAGTATTATACTATTTGTAGAATTAGATTTCAGTAGATTTCAGTGGTGGCATGTTTTTATCTAACGAAATACTCTGCTTCAATCCATATTTGTTGGTGTTTAGCGTTTCAAAAACATAATTTTCACTGCAGTCAGCAGTTTGCTCTCCCGCTTACCGCACACACGGGAGGCACACACCTGTATTACCACCATAAATTACTTTTATGGAACCAAAATTACAACAAATCAATTTTTTTTCCCATTTCTTTTAGGGTGACGTCATAAAATGTGACGTCCAACATTCGAAGCTTCATTCGAAAACCTCAATAGAAGCTTTGAATGTAAAAAAAAACATTCGGTGCAGCCCTAGAAAACATAACTTGCCGCGTTCCCACTGCATTGTACGGCTCGCCTCGCTCTTCTTTGGCTTTCCATTAGTAAAAGTTGTGGATAGTAGCTGGAACCTTAGTAGCACCTCAGCTGAAAGGTGACGTTAAAACACTGCAGACCACTGATTGGTCCGAGAGAATCGTCACCAGCGCGTCACGGGACATCCTGCACAAACTCGTTTTTAAAACAGCAAACTACCGCCAATTTTTACTCAACCCAGATTTAAGGAAAATAGCAGCCGACAAAACTACGTCGTACAATTGAGTAAGTGCAGTTCCTCTGTTTTGGTTGCAGATGAAAGGATTCAGCGGCTCTGCAGTGGAAAGCTTCGTGAGGCGAGGCGGACCATGCGGTGCAAACGTGGTTCTACAGTAGATCTCTGAACAACCCAAGAAAATATGGATTGCTTTGAATCCCAAAACACATTTTTCCCAGAAATAGTTCAAAATGAACTTGCATCTCAAGTCGATACTGTACATACAGACGCTAACGTTGTTACTTTATAAACTGACTGACAGGCTGTGTGGTCCATAAGCTGATAGTTCTTATGATGAGCCATTCTTTCTGACTGGCAGTGATGACGAGTCGCACACACTCGATGTCAAAGCCGATCTTGTGGTCCACGTTGTTAACCTCGATGCTTCCGCCTTTAAACTCTCCTAATGTGATGTACGACGAGCACTGCCTGCCCTGCTTAGTGTCCACAGACTTCTGTCCGACCTCCAGAGCTCCATGGTGAAGAATGTCATTTTGTCTGTCCTCTGTGCCCGTCACAATTTTAATTCTGCTGATTTTTGTTGATTTGTTAAAGATTATGACAAAGAAATCTCCGGTGGAAGGAGGCTTCCCCCAGAAATATTCATCAACAGTGCTGTAAGCCTTGGTGGCGTCATAGTTTTCAAAGACGTTGATGTTTGTGTAAAGGCTGGCAGGAGGGTTGTCAGGAATGTCTATGGAGTCTTCCTCGAAGTCGTCGTCCTTCAGCTTGTTCTCTGCTCCTTTGTAAGATGAGTAATAGCCCATGTGCTGGAACAGCGAGGGCTTGAAGCGGATCACGTCCTTCTGGGCCAGAAGACCCCTGAAGTGGATGAGGAGCCAGTCGCAGGGCATTTCCTGGTAGAACATGAGGAGGAAATGAGCCAGACGCGGCAGGTCTCTGGAGTGGTACAGCTTCCCGATGTAGCCCAGCTTGGAGAACTCCAGCATCACCCAGTAGGAACCTTCTCTGGAGGTGATCACCTTCTTCAGCGCCGTCAGGAAGTTTCTGGAGCAGCGCACGTCGTCCTCTAACATCATGTAGAAGTGAGAGAGGTTTGTGCAGAAGTTGAGGAGGAAAGCGTAGTCCACGTTCTGCTTGGAGCGGAAACGGACGCGGTCCTCCGGGTCGTTGTAGTTCCTTTTCAAGCCGTCCAGAGATGGGTAGTACTCCTCTGGGGCCTGGATCACCAGGAGGCGTCCGGCTATGATGTGGTGGGCAAACTTCCTGGTGATTTCCTGCACCAGGTTCTCACACCAGGCCAGGTCAAAGTCTGCCAGGTGGACCACGACCACGATCTCTTTGAGTTCCTCGTAACTGGACTGATCGAAGATGGACTTGATCGTCTCCAGGAGGTAGTTTCCCTTTTTCCTCTTGACAGATGACAAACCAATGGTGAGATACTCTGCGAACAAAAATCACTTTAGTTACTACATTATGGAACAAACACTAACATCTACTTATTATTATTATTATTATTATTATTATTATTATCATTATTATTATTATCATTATTATTTTATTATCATTATTATTATTATTATTATTATTATCATTATTATTATTATTTTATTATCATTATTATTATTATTATTATTATCATTGTTATTATTATCATTATTATTATTATTATTATTATTATTATTATTATTATTATTATTATGTCCTGAGCTGTTATGCACTATTTTATTCTGGGATAATTGATCTTAAAAGTTGGAGAAGTTTTACTGTAAAGCTGCCGTTTGGAGTCAATAATGTAATAATAATAATAATAATAATAATAATAATAATAATAATAATGATAATAATATTAATAATAATAATAATAATGTAATGTGTGATGTAAAAACCCAAATCTTCAAATTACATTCCCTCAAAATAAACAGATTTTCTAAGAAATTTAAGTTAGTATGAGCTTGTTATTATCAGTTTAGACGACATAATTGTGTATTGAAAGACGATAAATGATCATATTGAGTTATGGCCCAGCCCTACGTCAGAGTAGTATTACTTTGGTAGAAATACTTACTTTTGCGTGGCAAAGGAATTCCAGCAAGGTAGCGATACGTCACATTAAAAGTGCCAGAGGAGTTGGACAGATCTCTGAATGTGTGGACGTATCTCTCGGAGTTCACCGGATGCATCAGCGTCTCTCCCAACTGCCTTTTCTCAGCCTCCTGAAATTACAAATAACAACACACAGTGTAAAAGCCAGCAGGGGAGGAAGTATTCAGATCCTTTACTGAAGTCAAAAAATGCTAATACTGCACCGAACAAATACAATGTTACAAGTTCTGCATTGAAGATGTTACTTAAAGGAATATTTCACCACCAAAAGGATCATTTGTATTTCAATTTCTCATCCTGTGGTAACTTGAATTTGTGAATAATTTGTGATTGATTGTGATTGATTTGGATTTTACTGCACGAGTTGTGTGTGAGTTTGTAAACAGATGTTGTTATAAAGTTTACCTCAATTCATCAAGAATTTTATGGTTTTTTTTGGATTCTTCAAAATTTTCTTCAAGAATTCAAGGTAACACAGGGTGAGACATTTTAATTGATATACAAATAACATTTTGTGGGTGAAGTATTAATTTATGTAAAAGTATGTAAGGAACATTTAAATAAAGTATTAAAGTACTCAAAGCAGAAAATCAAGTTCTACAATTATATTATAATATTATTACTCGTGCATTAATGTAAAACATGGATTTTACTGTTATAGTTGGTTGAGGTGGAGCTCATTTTTAACTATTAATTATTGATTATTTTCATTATGAATTAATCTGCTGATTACTTTCTCAATTAATTAATTGATGGTTTGGTTTGTAAAAATTAAGAAAATAGTGAGAAATGCCGTCACAATTACTGTCAAAGAGTCAAAGTGACACCTTCACTCTGTTTGTTCTGTCAAACCTCAACATTATTTAAATAAAAATGAAGATAATTAAAAAGAAAAACACTTGTGAAGCAGGAACCATGAAATGTAGGGTCATGTACCTGGAACGAAATGGAAATAGTGTCCAATTATCTTCTGTCAATCAATTAATCAACTTATCATTTCAGCTGTACCCATACAATAAAGTAACTAAAGCTTAATGAAGTGAAGTTAAAAGTACAATATTTCCCTCTGAATTGCAGTGTAAGAGGAGAAAATGCTAAAGTAAAGTACCTCAAATTTGTACTTAATCAAGTACTAAAGTACATAAATGTTAAGTAAAGATTAAGAATTCAAAGACCATCTTTACCATCAACCTGTCAAAGGGGAGAAATCTTACCAGCACATATCCATCATCCATGTAAAGGTTGAAGAAGAGGAGGAAGGTGATGAGGAAGCCGAGGAAGGGGAACATGGACCGTTTCCTGAAACACCTCATCTTGTCCACGGACTTCCACATGAGCCTCAAGATCCCTGCAGGACAAAAAGGTTGGTCATCAGAAGGAAATCATTTCATTTTGATTCTAAATATTACAGGGAATTGGTGTCATGTAGAATGAAATCAACACTAGATCAACTGAATTCTTAGAAAATGAGGCTTGGAACTTTTTAATTTAGGACGTTTATTTAGACTAGTGCCAAAACATCCTAAATAAATAAAAAGTTAGAGAGTGCGCGGGAGCTTATTGTGCAGCTTTTGAACTTTCCCTATGAGCCCTTGCTTTCACATTACACACACAGTCATTTGGTCCATTGTTGATATGAAAATATCGATTAGTGCAGCTTTAATTAAAGGAATCATTAGTCGCAGCCCTGAAGTATCAATCTGCGCGCTGGATGGATATACATCTTTAATTGGGTTGTGATGAGGCGCTCAGCGTGACAGATGTGGCCATCAGCGCTGACAGAGATACAGAAGGCTGATTTTATCATTGGATTAGGTGGAGTGACTGCTAATAATGGATCATTTGGTGGTTAATCTCACCGCTCACAAGGGGAAACGTCAGTCATCTGTTCGGTTTGTGCGCGGCTTCACGACGTTTCAGAACTTAATAAACACCAAGTGACAAGTCTGGATAGAAAGCCTCCGGCCCTGTTCGCCGAGCTATTTACTCATAGTGTTGACAGTCTTTTAAGTAAAAAAGAATTACTCTGCTCACTCTCCGTCCTGTTTGGCACCTCATCTAAAAAACGACTGATCCCACGACACCCTCCCTAATTCTGATGTTGCGTAACTCAAAAACGCAGCGTTCGATGTGAGAAACCGTGAGCTCCCCGATGACAGGGACAATTATGGCAAAGGCTTGTGCGGCTGCCGCTGGGCCCCAATAACTCAATAAACAACTTATTATTCATTGTGTTATTCATTGCTCAAGTTCCATTTTAAAAGGAGGGGGGGTGGGCATCTACCATCTGCCAGAGAAGAAAGCCATTTTGTGTTTTCTGCCACGAAAAAGCTTCACCTGAGAGATGCAGCGGACAGAGTAAGTGGAAATACAATGACAGCGAGGAGTCAATATTATGAAAGTCCTCACAAAAAGCACCTACACACACACACACACACACACACGCACACACACACACACTATAGTCTGAGATAGCAGCCTGCAAAATCAGATAAGATTATAGAGACAATGGAAGAATATCCAACAAGGCGAAATAATGGACGCATGCTTCGTCTGCGAGAGAAAATACTGCTAAGATATTACATTTTTGTTTGCTTTCTCCGAGTGAGTCTAAACAACAAACAAACCTCCCATAGGTCACGTACATTTATATGGAAATGAAGGTACGTCTGTGAATAAATAAGCACCATTTGTTGTGGAGTCTGTTTGCTTTAGTTTAAAAAAAAAAAAAAGAAAAGAAAAACAAATAAAAAAAGGCTTCTCTGCCAAGTTTTGTTTTTTTTCCTCCGCAAATTATCAGCCTGCGAGCTCATTTCTACGACTGAAGTCATTTCAGATTAGGGCCAGTGGAATAAAAACAGGTAGAGAGGAATACCAATGAGGTTCAGCCTTAAAGATTATAGGATCTGTTTTACTGCTGCACATTAACAGCAGCCTCTCCAGCGCACACAATGAGAGGATATTTCCTGTCCACTAACCTTTTGTTTAATAAATGAAAACTCTGAAAAACTGGAATTACAGCAGTATTTCATATTAATACAAGCCTGGCCTCTTTGGACTACAAGTAAATCCCCTGGATGAAAACTAAAATGAAGCTGGACTCATCTACATCTAAGCAGCTTCAACAATAACTTGTGGACACATTTTTGTTTACAGGTACAGACTAAATTATCCTAACATTTTATTAAATTAAGAGCTTCTACTCTCTTAAATTGCACATTAAGACTGCCAGCAGTCACACGCTCCGTTTATGCTGCAGCAGAAAGGATTTTTATCTCCTCCCATGTGACATAAATGTGATGTTTTTCAGATCAGTCTGAAGAGCAAAAAGCTGGACAGCCACAAATGGATTTAAGCAAAACTGTATCTTAACCCTCGTTTATTTCCCATAAACTCTTCTTCTTCTAATCCCCAGCTTTCCCTGACTTTAAAGTCACATATATTGTAGAAATAAAAAATAAATAAAAAGTTGCACAGGTTAAAGAAAATAATGTCCAAAAATCGATGCAGCCGGGGCCGAGATGTGCTGACTTTTACACAAACGGAGCCAAACACTAGCGACAGGATGCCATTCATCGTGAACTGAACCACAGAAAGAAGCCTCGTCAGCATCTCTGCGAGGCTGTACTTGGGCACAGCTGGGCTTAAATTAATGCTAATGCTAATAAAGGCAACGTGTTCACAATGGAAATGCTAAAAAGATGATATTTGGTAGGTCAGGTTTACCATGTTCACCGATCAAATTTAGACCTGATGATGGAAAAGTAAAAAGATCAGATTATTATTGAGACAATGCTGCTTCAACCACCAGGGAAGGTGTCTGTTAGTTTGTCTTATGATCTAATCCGTAGCATTTTATGATCTAATCCTACTAATACAGGATTAAAGGTGTATGGGAGAAGGAATAATCAGTGAGGAGACATGGGAAGACATTTGGAGTTACGCCAAAAATGATATCCATCTGTACAAGCAATCCAGTTTCTTATTATTATTATACATAGAATACATATATATATATATATATATATATATGCCCTCATCCAAAGGTATTGTTTTACTTTCTTTTCTGTGTCTCAAATTTAAAACTGGAACAGGTACTTTTGCCTATGGTCATGTCATAAAACCAAAGTATTGGTCTGAAATACTATTAAATGGAAAAAAAAGATTTTAAAAAGATTTAGAATCGCATTCAATGTCTTTGGTTCGGAGCCTCCTAAGTAGAAATATAACAACTGTAGCTAGCAAAAAAGGTTATATACCAATCTTGCTGCTAGAAAAAATATATTATTACAGTAGACTAGTGATAATATTTCCTTTGTGAGTTTATTTATTAAACTTAAAAAGCTCAAAAACATCCCCCTGCTGAGAATACACCTTCGCAAATAAATGATGTTTTCATACATCGCCCAGCCCTACTCTTAATAGACCCCCCTGCCACCTAAATACCCACATCTTTCAAACTCTATCTGCCTCTTTGCAACAGTCTTTCTGTTATTAAAGCTGCCATAACCTTGATAACGCCACAAGGGTTATATTTGACTTTACAAAGCTCCTCCAGAGCCATGAAGGATGTTATACAACTGATTTCAAAAGCTGAGTAGAGCTACTTGAGAGGAGTGAACTGATCTTCATGATCATGCCCCTTTAAAGGCTTTGGTATTAGATGTAATCCGTTGGTGTTGCAGGATCATCCAATATTGACGTTTTCAGCCCATTATTTTTATAAAACCTCACATCAGAAAAAGTTGTCAGAAAGCGAAAAAAAAGACAGAAAGCGCAGCTGAGAAGAAGCAGAACAACCTTAGGTGTGTAAGAAAATGTATTTTTGTTTCTGCACATTCATAGATTTTTCACGACATCCCTGTCAGTTCGTATCGGAGACAGATTCTGAAATGAAGATAAACAGCGAAAAAAAGTCCGATTCGAGCAGTAATTTGGAAAATTGACGGACTGAAATGAAAGTTAGGAGATTCTTGCTGGAGGGTTTCAGAGTGAATAAGTACAACCAGCTGTGAAAGTCTGATTGTGGAGATAAATGAGTGATGCTTTGAATTTGAATCAAGGTGCCCTTCAGCAAGGCACTTAATCCCAATTTGCGTCAGCAGCAGCAGCAGCAGCAAGACGCCTCCACCAGTAAGAGACTGTGGTGGTTGTACTGGGAGGCTCCCAGGTGTGAAACTGTATGAAACGCTGAAACGTTGTCTGCTTTCTCAGCAAAAACCTTCCCTGAATAAATGAATAAATAAAAAAGATGGATGCGATACTTGTTGCTGCAGCGCCACGAGGCTCCGTAGTGATGCGTCTATGTGACAGCTGGCTGACATTACTCACTCCAACACACATGATTCAGAGTAGTTAAAGTTACTACGAGCAGATTTAACTGGTTGTGAAACAGTCTCGATGTAATACTGATGGCTCCATATCAGTGGTACCCAACCGGTTTCCTTAAGGGACCTGTCTTCTACCATGGAGTGAACGGACGACCCCTAACTAACGTTAAGTGACATCTTTTATGGATATTTCACATCATATTCATTCACAACATTCACATTCATAACCCAAATAGTGAACGCAATAACTGCAGGAAGTTTATCTAAAATGATTTTGATTCATTTTGAGCAGATTATTTCCTGTGAAAATTGCATCGGAGACCAGTTTTCCCGGTATTTTCTATTCGTAATGCCTGTCCCCGGATCCAATTCACCGCGGAACCAGACAGAACGATTTACGACACGCAGACCGGAGGAGCCCGTTAACATTTCTACAGTTTTACAGTTTCGCAGTGAGTACGTTAGCCAGTTAAAAAGGAAGCAGCAGGAGGGTTTTCTTTAGAGAATTTTATTTTTGATGTTGTATTTTGTGGTTTCTGGCTGATACTGGGGCAGGATCAGCAAAGAGAAAATAATTGACTGAAGAACAAAAAAAAAAAAAAAAAAAAAAAAAAAAAAAGACGTTGAAAGGGCAGAAGTGAAAACACGGGTCAACCTTGGTGGGTCGGTTCAACAGGTGGAGGGATTTGAAATGATTCCAAACAGATCCTGAAGTGGATCTCTTCCTCCTAAACTGGTTTGGAACATGTCTATTTTATTTATAAAATACATTGCAAGACATGGTTTTTTACATTAAACTATGAATTTACCAACATTGTCCTTTTACAGTTATTAATCTGACATATATCCACAAACAGATACATTACCTCATCACTATGCATCCTGCACACAGCTATGTTTAAAAATGGTATTAAAAACGTCTGTCTTTCACTGGCTTCTAAAAGAAGTGCATGTGCCAGCCAAGTCAAGATCTTTACCACACCCGGCGGTGACGCACATGGAAACACTACCACTCGTGTCCACAGGGGGCGCCAACATCAACACAAAATCATAATTCCTTGTAGTAGCTTCAATGCTTTGACTTTAGGTTGACGATGTGGTGACTGTTTTTAAATTCTACTTCTGCTGCGCGCTCTGCAAAAGAAGTCAGATATAAACTCACATGTAGATAATCCAGTTTGTATTTTCTTCAAAGTTCAGCCCCGCTGCCTCCTGAGCAGTAATAATGATAATGCCTCTGCAGTAAGATGTTTTGGAGTCGATCATTGTGGCGGTGAGATGTTCTCTGGAATCTGTGCCAAGGGCTGTTAATGGCTTTTTTTTTTAAATCCCCTCTAGTTTATGAACTTCACACAGCCTTGTGGAACTCTGTGAATATAATTTAATACACAATGTGCATCTTAGACATTATATCCAGCTATTATTCTCCATCTCCATCCTGCCTCCGCGGGCCTCGGGCAGAGAGCTAATGTGGGTCAAAGCACTGACTGCTGAGGAGAGCCAATCCTCATTACAGTCGCCACCACTGGGACTGAAAAAGCCTTTGATGTTCGTCTTTGACCTGAAAGGTAAATACACTCCAGATGCAATTTACATGTACTGCAGGCCTGCTGCTGCACACAAGTGCCACGCTTCAGAAGCAGAGTTGTGTCTGCTGCGGGGTGAAAACTCCTTTACTCACGAGTACTGTGCAGCTGCACTTTGCAGGCAACCGTGATCATTGATTAGTGGGATCGGATTATTTTAAACATAATCTGAGAAGGTTTAATGCAGCAGTAGAATATTGCATTGTTTGGAGTTTAAATTTGAGTTTTAAGAAGCTAGAAATGTTTCCTGGCTCACAGGATGCATCGGGCCGGCTGCATTACCAGATGATCTTTGAATCATAAATATATTGTATAATTGTGTATATAACGACAGTTTTAATCACTTTAAATACAGTTAGGTCATTTAGTCCAATGGTTCCCACATTAGGGGTCGGGCACCGCCAAAGAGTCACAAGATACATCTGAGGGGTCAACAAGTGGGAAGTCAATATATAATAATATGTAAAAACTTATAAGTCAATACGTTTTTACATATTATATATTCATATGGAGCAACTTAACTGATTTTTCCCCAAGGTCAAAGATGAACTTTGAACCCCGACATGCACAGTTCGACTGTACAACCAGAAGATCAGAGGACATTTCTGTAATTTAGCAGCAAACACACCGAGTGTGTTTTTACATCACAGAGCAGAAAAGCTTGTGTTTGAAATTCAGCATCAGTCTGCACAGCAACACAATCATTTCCCGACCGTTTCTAAGCTTCCTGTAATAAGTAATGTGAATATGAATATGAAGGGCTGTTACGGTCACAGCGAATCCATATGCAACTCAGAATAATAATGAAGAGGCAATGCTTTCAAAATATTAATTCTAAAATGGCTAATCAGTGCCTCTAATGAGATGCCATTCTAATAAGCCCGTGTGTTGAACAACAGGCCATTTGGTAAACACCATTGTTCATTTGCTCGTTGACATCCAGGCTGCGTCTGCAGCCGCACGGACACTGAGGGTTTGTGTGTCAGAGCGCGGCAGGGAAACTATTGACGAAGTGTCACGGATGAGAACAAGTTGCTGCAGTTTGTTTAAATGTTTTTTCACTGACTTTATTTGAATGAGCTTTTAAAACTTGTTTAACTTTTGAACTGAAAGTAAGAAATATTCACATTATTGGCTGATGCAGCTTCTTTAACTTTGAGTCTTTATTGTCGTTGGAGTCTGTTTGATTCAGTTACTAAATGAGAAGATGAGACTTAACGAACTCTGGTTTATGAAACACTGACTCTTTATAATATGAGTTAGCAATATGCAACAAAATCATACTGAAATGGCTTTAAGTAGGATTTGATTCGACTGGAACAATTGTGTTAAAGATATTATTAAAAAGCGCCTAGAATGAGCCTGAAAGTTTATCGACCTGAACCAAAGATTGATTAAAAAAAAAACTTCTTCAGACAAACTAAAATAAAATATTTTATAGACTCATACAAATATTATCTCTCTCAATTATCACTAATGACCCACTTGAAGTGTGTTGCAGTGTCTGCAGAGGCTCCGTCCTCTGGCTGCATTTTCATAATTTGCTGTGTCGGGACGTTTCTGGGTGTCAATGTCTATAAAAACGTAGCGACAACCAGTTGCCAGAACATAAGAAGCTACAAAAACAACACAACAGTGGAATAAATGCACATATATAATGAATGTGTGGTTGGCTTTCACCAGCTGGGGAGGAGAGGTTTGAATGTTGTGTTTAAAAACTCATTCTGCATTAAAGATCATTTTGTCAATAAACTTTTTAAAAAGAAACACCAGATACCAAGGCTGACGCAGGATTTTATGTACCTTAATAAGGGTCGCTGAGAGTTTGATTGAGGCACTGAAATTTAATCTCCAGCCCAGAATTAAAGTTGATGCACGGATCCAGAGTCAGAGGAAGATGTTAATAGAGTTCAGAGGGAGCGGCGGTGGAAGCCTCAGCGAGTAAACAGCATTTCTTCCAGAAGAAAGCAAATCTTGTTGCTTCAAGCTGGGAGTTTTACCGACTGCCACTCTGCCTGGTTCGATGTGTTTACTTATTCATCAAGGTGGAGGGGGCCAGCTACTTTCCCAGACTCCAGGATCCAGCAGTTACCCTGTTCCTGCTGTGGGACAACGGGGGCAGACCCCATTAAAAATGCATTGGAACAGGCGCGGCTGCAAGATATTCGTGCACCCGCGCTGCATGTTTGGTTGTTGGTAGGCAGAGCTGATGCAACGCTCTCATCAGAGGGGATTTGAAGTTGATGCAGCATTTTTTCTTTGTTGCGAAAGGTTCTTCAAAAAGAAGAAGAGGTTTTGCATGTTTTAGCCAATTTACTAGAAGTCAATGTCCATTAAATTTGCACAGGCATGAGCAGGTAGGTTCAAAAGGCCAAAAAGAAAAAGAACCTGTACAACATTTTTCAAAAGGAATGAGGAGCAGAGAGGATCTTTTAGCAGAATGAAAGTACAAAGCTGGGTTTG
>CALSCE010009442.1:2682959-2751832 GCA_943593645.1 Bovichtus variegatus | reverse complement strand
GTGTGTGTGTGTGTGTGTGTGTGTGTGTGTGTGTGTGTGTGTGTGTGTGTGTGTCCCGTTTCTGAAGGTGTTAGAAAGGTATGACTTGACTTGAGACAACATGAGCAGCATGACGATTAGAGAGAGCAGCATTTATCTCCATTTGACAGGAGAACATTTTACACGTCTGGTCAAAAGAAAATCGCTCTTTTGATGTGTATGTGCTCATTATGCAAAGGATCTAAACAGTACGTTGACCACTGTGATCACATATACGCACAACAGTGTCATGCTACAGCGGTGGGCTTAAAGCACAACAGGTATTTGGGGGAAGATCATGGTTAAAAGAAACCAACGAGGCAAGAAACACAAGTGATCAGACGTAGTAAACGAGCCCACAGCTCAGCTTGATTATTAAAAAACATTTGACCTGGGAGGTAAAACTGAAAGTGAACACACAACATGTCAGTGATCAACGCTGAGTTCACACAAAAACTGTCAAACCAAGACGTTGGTCAGTAATCTGGATGTTACAGTTTGGGTTAATCATTTTCCTCTTCAGAATCAGAATCAGGTTTATTACCAAGTTGGTTTTCACTTACAAGGACGGTGCCTTAGTGTCTAGTGCATAGAAAAAACTGTACAAATATTAACAGGAAATATAAAGGCAAAGTAATACAAAAGGTCAAGAACATAAATATAGAAATTACGTAAAAAAGACACTACAATAAATATTTTAACAAATACGTACAATGTTGGCGAAAGTGTTTTTTGTCTGATCATCTGATTGATTGTGTTTCTTACGCTGTCATTACATTTTGTTTGATTTATTTAATGTTTATTTGTATATGGGACAAGTGTGTAGCGTGTAGAAATGCCACACACCACAGCATGCATAGCCCCTCCCCAGTTGGGCCTTTAAAATACATAAAACTATACAAGTACATTAAAAACATGAGAGAAAAAACAATACAGACACAAACTAATGCAACTAGAAGCACTGGATCATTACTACATGACTGATTCCTCTTTAAAATGACTTAAGTTTAACTTAATAATCTATGTTGAGTTATTGAGCTATTGAGTACAATAAACTGTGGTAAATTATACATTTTTAGAAGGAATGATTCCACTATATTATTTTTGAACTGTTGCAGAATTAAGATTTATTATCATATCATTTTGTTATTGTTTACGCGTAACCTTTAAGTTGCTCATTCAAGTCCCCTCGTGCCTCATTACAGAGTATTTAACGCCGTTGCCATGTTGATTAAAGAAGAATATTCAAAGAGAAACTCGCCCGACTAATTACAAACAGATACAAAGATAAACAGGTTAAAAATGGAGTCTACTGTCTTGTAAAGTCTTAGCGCCGTGATAACCTTCCAGAGTTGAAACATCCATACTATTAATAAACCGCTGTGAAGTATTTTAGTGTTTGATGAAACTCAAAGCTAGCGATGAGACCGCACTTTTTCAATTTGTCCACAATATGGTAGTCTGCAGTTTGTAGTTCAAGACCGTTTCCCTCCGTTATTCATCCATCTTCCACTTGACACGCTGTCATCATTTTGGTTATCACCAACCTGGGTGTAAATTTGGCAGCAGTGGAAGCTTTTCTCACACCTCTGAACGCTCCCCGACTTTGCTCTCAGCTCATATTGATATCAGATATATATTACAACCAAAGCAGAGACGTGAACAGCGATCCAAAAAAAAATCAGATAGGAGTCAAATTTGGAACCGAGCCCGAAAAGCCCCATGTTGTGGATGCAGCCGGAGAACGCAGAGCTACAAAATTATCATTACTCAGGTTCCTGCCAAGTGTGTATTAGAGAAGCTGCTACTATAAGATGAACATAATAGGATGCTAATAAATCCTCTGGGGATCACCGGGAGTTCAGAATGATGTTTCCCAGAATGCTCATCAATCAGTCGAGCGAGCGGCTGACTTGCTCTTGGAACGCGTTCTGTTTCAGCACAGCTTCGCTTCGTCTGGCGTACAACCCACACTCGTGTTTTTCTCTAATATCCCAGTGTGATGTAAATAACCGCCATTTGATGACTGAAGCCACAATGTTTTACCGCTTCACTCTTACTCAGACTGTCAGCACTTCTTGCCTCCAACTTGTTTTCTCCTGTCTCGTTGTGCTCGAGAGGTTGAGGTTTATATATTCAGTGCTTGTTCTCTTAAATAGATTACTTTAATGCAGTTTAATGCAATCTTGAGCCGTGCGACAGCGACGCTCCAGGGACGGCCAAGTCAGTCAATCAGGTCGGTCTACCGCTCTGGTCCAGACTGAAATATCTCAACAACTACTACATGGATGGACGTTTACTTTCACGTTCACTGTCCCCAGAAGATGAATCTTAACGACTTTGTTGGTCCCATGACTTTCCCTCTAGCGCAGGGGTTCAGCCAATAAAAACACACTCACAGACCACCTGACTCCCAAATATCCAGAAACAATCGTCCTGCTGACTCCAACAGTATATCACACATTACAGGTTAATACTGAGCTTTATGTGACCTTCTCTACATTAAATCAACAATACAAATACAACAAGGATTCTACAAGCATTTCATTCATATGTGATCTAAACTTAATGCTGATAGATTTTACACATCATATGAAACGTAGACGACATTTATTACTGAGTTTATGTCCGAGCAAACAGAGCCGCAACTTACTTATGAAAATTAAGGGTTTTTACACATCCAAGCTTTTTTCATGAAATTTAAGTTTTTTGTTCACATCCAAGGTTTTTCAAGAAATCTAAGTTTGTTTTTTTTTACATTCAAGCTTTTTTCATGTAAATATTTCATGAAATATTTTTTCACATCCAAGCTTTTTTTCATGAAAATTAATATTTTTTCACATCCAAGTTTTTTTTCATGAAAATTAATATTTTTTCACATCCAAGTTTTTTTTCATGAAAATTAATTTTTTTTCACATACAAGCCTTTTTTTTAATAAATATTAAGTATTTTTTTCACTTCCAAGTTTTTTTTAGGAAAATTAAGGGTTTTTTTCGTTTTTTTTCCACTTTACTTCAGCTTTTAAACTTATAATATATTAATTTAAAATGTGACATTTTACCAATATACTCACGGACCACTCTTTGAGAAAGACATGAAGTTGACATTTTTGTTTTGAGTTAGTTTTTTTGTTTCATGGAAGTTGATGTTTCAACTTTGATCCCTTAACTTTTCATTTAGCACCACAATCGGGTCAAAATTAAATTCAATAAATTTATCACTGAGCACAGAATCTACAGGACAACAAACAGGTAAGAAACCTGGTTTTAAATTATTATAGCCTTTACTTCCAGGTTATGTCTTAAATTGTCACAAATTAGACTCATTTTAACTTTACATGTGTTTTCATAGAAATTGACTAAATTTAATTGGATTGGATTATATTATATTAGATAGAAATGGAGTGGATTGGACTAAATTACATTTTATTTGATTGGGGGATATGAATACGACTTAAACCTGAAATAAAAAAAGGAAATATGATTTTAACCAAGAAGATAAAATAAAAAACTTCTCGTTTCCACTTTGATCCTTAAAGACAAAAATAAACTGGCATGATTCACCCAACACATGTAATAGCTGGATCATGTAAAATTAATAAGTGTATCAGTATGAGGTGGTATTTAGTTAAGTGAAATGTACTTTATTAACACTGATCCATCCTATTAGGAGGAAGATTTTCAATGTGTACAATTTATTCCATTATCTGTGAGTTAATACATGATTAGCTGCTGTGAGCCTCCTGCTCCAGAAAGCAATGCAAGTTATTCCGTTTAAGAATCTCATCTACTTTTAAAAAAAAGGGCTTTTTCTGGATGAGATATGTATTTTTCTGGGTTGTTAGAAGGATGAGCAGAGGACAGCGCTTAGTCTTACAGTTTCAGCCTTGAAAGTGGAAATATAGATGTGCTGGAAGAAAACATTTTTGTTTGTTGAATTTCTCTCTTGGCTCAGAGCAGCAGCAGCAGCAGCAGATTCTCTTCTTTACTGAGCAGCTGTTTTGATGAAGACACCGGAGAAGAGCCTCCACACCAACCTCCGCTTCATCAATTAAGATTTTTTAAGCCATTTGAAGTCACTCTCATTTCTAATCTGAGGGCCGCATGCCTGCCTGGAAGAATAATGAGAGGCTGCCTCTGCCAGAGGTTTATCCCGACTACCAGCATAACAATTCACTGCAGGAAGTGTAAACAACCTTCGCTCTGCTCACCAGATCAATTCTAATTTTGTTCCTGAAGTCAATATGCTTCTCATATCCATTTTCTTCTCCAGCCACCATATTTATGGGATCTTTGCGTGCATGTATACGTTTAAATCAAATCTCATGTTGTACATTTTGTTGTAAAAGAGTTTTTTTTCTTCCTTCTTTTTGTGGAATTGGAGCCGTGCTGCAAGTGATGCACTTTGCACTGGTGGTTCACTGTGATGCTATTTCTCTCCTCTTTAGGAATTAACACCATTTTAATTTGTCTCTTTGTTGTAGACTGCACAGAGAAAGTGATAGAGTGTGTTTCAATCCACCTGTTCGTAGGCAACTTTTTAATTTAGGTATGTAGAAAACATGAGTCGAAAATAAACCCTGTAAAATATTGCCAAAAAAGTTTTCATACTTGGCTTCGGTGAAAAAGTTTTGCGATAGAAAGAAAATACGACAAACAGACTTAAAGTAAATAAATCGTGACATACATGAATAATGCAGAAGACGAAAACATCAGATCTGCGTGGAGCGATTTCATGCTTTTCTCTATGGTTTTCCACCATTTGAGGTTTGACTGGAGCTCTTTTAATATCGTCATCTTATTCTGCAACAGTTTAATGGCACCAGACTGGAGAATCAGCTGTTTATCTCTATGAACCAACTCTTAATGAGCGCATAATGGTAGTGGATGGACACGCACATTAATTAGAATTTTATTTCGCCGATTTTCTGCCGATTTCGGTTAACATTTGTGCTACATTTGGATGGAAACCTAAATGTAGAAGCCTAGAGAACGTGGCCCATTTCGGTATTTCGTGCGTACTTAAACAAAAGTTATTTCCCTACGATTCAAGAGAAGAGGTCATCGTAGACCGGAGGATAATCAGACCGGATCCAAATTGGTGCCAATCCACAACGTAACCAAAATACAGAGAAAACACCAACGCTGGCCGCAGCACGATGCGCCACTCATTTGTGTTTTTATCCCTGTGAGCTCTTGCATTACGAGTCAATACTGAAGAAACAAATACCAGTTGATATGTAATTATGGGATATTATACCAATATATTATGCAGTAATGTCCCGGTAAATATTCTAGGCTATGGCATGCTATCACACTGTAGTAAATAAATATAAACACGGCAACACAGTCAAGAACTTGTTGCGATCCAAAACTGCAGACTTCCCAGAATCTTAAAGGAAAACTGTAGATCAAAAGTCATAAATAATAAAAATCTAGCACTTTACAACAGAAAAATAGACAGAAACATAATCTTAGCTTAGTCCACCTATATCACTATATACAAAACTATACAAAAATGGTGGAATTCATTTAAATAATATTATTATAATGTATAATATAATAAGATTTACCGACGTTATGCCGACATAAAAATGTTTCTCAAATATAAACATGTGCTTAAGTGTTGTTTTGTTTGGCGTCTACTCTATAAAGTATATTTATAAATCATATATTTCCCATCATCTGGTTGTGGTGTTAATGCATTATTTAGATTATCACATGTAAACAAGACAACTGGCTCCCCACCAACACATAGAATAACTTTAAAGAACATTTCCCATCGTTATCTCTTCACAATCTGCTTCCGTTTCATTTCCTCCACATTCAAGTTTCTCCGAGAAGGAGGTGAGCTGCAGAGACTGTGCAGGTAGAAAACAACACTCGGCTGCTTTTTGTCGCATGTTGCCGCCCTCCACGATGATCAAAAGGTTTCTGTGAGGAAACTATGAAAGGTGGGGACGTCTGGTGAGCCTGCCACCTCAGAGCACACGGCTTATTAAGACTTGAGGAGCTGCGTGCTGCATGTCGCTGCCTGCTGGGACACTTTAAACTTAGCCGCAGCTCATACGGCACATCATCTTACACACGATAACTCAAACAGATGTTGAACTAAGATCACAAAAAAACAAAAACTGAGCAATTACCAAACTTACAGTCCGTGCCAATGTAATGTATAATCTTTATATGATGCATTCCTGCTGAAGCTGGCAGAGGAAATCTGTCTGCTGTAATATGTCTGTATGGAACTGAAGTGTATTTTTTTTTTTTTTTTTGCACAGTTTTGTTCAGTTTAGTTCTGCAATGAGTGGTCGGAAATCTCAGCATATTTAGTCCACTTTCATAAGCTGCTGGGAGGTACGATATCTCCACATGTACACTGTCAAAACGCACAAAGTGGATCTGAAATAATGCAGATTGTCCCACTTAGTAAGTGAGCACTCATTCCACAGAAAGCTTCACCTTTGACCTTTTTCCTCCCCCACCTCTTTAGTAAAGAAAAAACACAAAGTGACTGGGAAGCTAAACATGAGTGATGCTGTGTGCGGTTTACTGACAGCTACAGCTGTAAACAAACTCGGAGAGTGAATCCTCAGAAGGACACAGCTCTTTAAAACGGTTTTCTTCGTGGAACTTGAAGGCCAAATGAAACGGTTTCAAAGACGGCAAAACTGAAGGTGCATTCAGGCGCTCCTCATACACTCGTAAGGTCAAACCTTTCTAAATCTATCAGCAACAAGACGCCTCGAAGCCGTTTCTATGATGATGATCTGTAGAGGTTGTGATGGTTTGCTGCAACACATCATGGACGATCGTTCCAGACTGTACAGGTTAAAAAGTTTTTTTTCAGTATACTTCACTATAACAAGTGTATGTTCAAGTCCCCGTTATTGGCCGTAGTCATTTTGGACAGGAGCAAAAAGAGACTGCTGTTAGTTTCCCTTTTCAAATAAAAGCCACAACTTAACCACGTGTTTATCAAATCAATCACGTTTGATTTATATAGCTCAAAACCACAAATGGCACATCCATCTCAGGGGGCTTTACAACTGTACAGCATACGACACCCTCTCGTATTTCAACCCAAACCATGATATTCCCTTAAACTTAAACCAACCCTTAACTATAGCGGCGTCACATCAGAAAACTCTTCTGTGTCGTCTGAAAGAACATTGACAAAAGACGCGTTTAGTCATGAGAAGAACTGAAGGACTGAAGGAGAACAACATGTCCAAGCTGCAGGTAATTAGCCTGGTTTCTATTATTTAAATGCTGCAGGTGCACTTTCATATGCCTGGTTCATGAGATGATCATCTGAAAGCAAACACCACCTGGTGATGGTGCGAAACTGACCGCGAGCAAGAATCTCTTTAGTAACTGTTTATTCAACAAAATGTTGTGCGATAGTGTATTTGAAAGAAATATATTACACAATCCCGCATAATATTTATTATTTTATTCCAACAACAAATTTGCTGGAAGTTTTGCGGCTTTTGATAAAAAAAATTGGTAATTTTGTTAAACATAAGAAACAACTAAACATCTATTTTATAAATGTCGGTTCACATTAGGATTCTGTAAACATTATGAAGATTATTTTGACTTTTAAACCAATCATTCAACTAAGCGAAAAGATGAAATATTATACTATGTAACAGCTGACTGTCAATCTATTCATTTTATTGGGGTAATTTCACATCCATAAAGATAAGTTTGAACCCTTCAGGATTAAATTTAGGAATTTCTTTGAGTTCATCTAAATGATAAACAATGAGAAATGCGCTCAGGATTTTGCTACATATAAACCACCGGATTTTCTTTTAAAGAAATTCGATTTCATTGCCATTTCATACAGTTACCCCACCTCCTGCTACAAAGCTGAATGCATCATCCTATGGAGAGTAAATGTTTTCTGTTTTGTCTTCATGTCACTTGGTGTCAAGTGTTGATTTCTGCAATAAAGAGATAAAAAAACAACAACAACTGTCACTGTGTGGACTGTTGGAGGTTGTTCACACCACCTCCAGCATCCACTGCACGACAGCTACAAGCATGGAAATCACCCCCATGTGATACCGCTCAGTATTCCAGTGGAAAACAAAAAAGGATGATGACACTGTGCCACTACCACAGTAGGACCAACACTGCAGTACAACTGCAGGGTAGGAACGGAAGAAAGAATGCAAACTGAGTTTGGGAGCTCACGTGGGCGGGCGGGAGTCTGTGATGAAATCCTCTCTGCGATTTGCAAAACAAGGTAAAAACGAGCTCCGACTGTCAAACGCTTATCTGATCCGATCACTGACAGGCTTCGGTTTGTGTCAAAGAGGAGCCGATCCTGCTAATTAGGGGAAATAATCCCTGATCTGAATCGCCATCCTAAGTGTGTTGGGAGTTTGTGTGCTCTTCACAGTTCACCGGGTCGCTGATACAAACGCAGGATTGATAAGCTCCCATCTGATTGTCCTTCTGGCTGCAAATTGATGACACACTTAGTGATTACTGAACTGTTAAGAGGCTGATTTAGTTCATTATGTCGTGTAATATTTCTGCTAAGTATTAATTTAGATGAATTCGTGTCGGTGCACTTTGACTGTTATATTTTCTTTTGTGGGGATTCTCATCGGGCAGCTATGTACGTCTTCTTGAATTACATTAAGGTTACGATGGCGACTATTTGACGAGGATGATTATTATTAGTAGAATTATTGGTAGTTGTAATAGCAGTATTAATTATAGTCAATTCAGTATTACAGTATTATATAGCAGTATTCAATTAATGTACTTAATTGTACGTTATTTTCAAAATATTGTACTTTTTACACCAGCTACTATCTTATTTGACAGCTGCTGTATAGTCATTAATTATAATACAAATTAAGATTTGACATACAAAACGTGATTATCTTATAAAATATGACTTGTTACTGATTAATAGTTCACACAGTAATGCTACATTAATAATAATATAACACTGACATTCTGCCGGCATGACGAGTACTTTTACTTTTGATACTTTTTACTTGTGTTGCTAATACTTCTGCACTTTACCTTAAGTAAAAAATGTTTTTAAACACTGTTATATTGCAACTTGTACTTGCAGTTCAATGTAACTACAAAGCTTTCTTAGTGTTATTATTGCACGATGACAAAAAGTGGGTTTGCCGTGAATTTAGTGACGAATTCTAAACGCTATTTGAGTGTTTTTTGGTTAAAAAGGTTGTTTAGTAAATGGGACGCTGCTGCTGCGGCGCTGTATAGCATCTCTGTTATGTGGCCTTTTTGTTTTTTTCTAACACAAATGTTTTTCCTAAGATGTTTGAGAAACTGCACTGACTTTAACCATCACTCATTTTGTGAACAATAGTTTTAAGCTGCTGAACATCTGATTGTCTCGTCATTTTTAGCCCCACATGACTTTATCATAATTACTTTTGCCAACAGAGGCGAGAGCGGAGATTTGAATCATTAGACACGGACACTCACCTCTTCTCACATCTGATATTATCATACATCATTGTTTGAAATCCTCTTTAAAAGTTTAACCTTCAGTGTGGAGGAGGATCACACCATGGAAATGAACCCATTCCACATTTATTTAAAGATCAAAAATATCAATTATGATACTTTAATAACTGCAGATTCTCTTTTTTTCCCCCATAATATCCCAAAATTATAAGTAGATTTATTTTTGAAGCCAGATTATTGCTGTCAAGTGTCTGTTAAGCAGCTTAGCATTTAGACATCTCTGTTAAAAGGATAAAGTTGCTGTTTTGTAGAAATTACGTTCTCCCGTTTTTAAACCACTCTGTCAAATGTGTTTTAGGATAATGTTGTTTTACAGGGAGGAGGAAGCACACTCGCACTCAAAAATATAGAGCTTTTACAGATAAAACGACGGTCGCAAACCACAGTTTCGATCAGATTTTATTGACTTTACTATTCTTGGCTACATCTGTGCCTGAGCCAAACAAAAAAAATAAAATAAAAACGCTCAATAAAAGAAGATAGCGAGCAGTTTGTGATCTTTTTCCGATAGAGGACATAACATAAAGACCATGTCTGATTGCAGAGTCTGGTTCCATGATTTATTGAGGGTTTTGAAAGCAATTCTTATGATTGGCCGCATTCAACTGTTTTTTATCAGAGTGAGAAACTGCAGCGGAATGATTTTATTTTCACGCTTTAACAAGGTTTAGGTGTCCTCTAAATAAAAACTGAGGGAAACACTGCCCATCATGTGTCTGTTCCTCTGCAGAGACTTTTCTATTCACCTCTCAGTGACATTAAAATTAAACAGAAAACCGTCAGAAATCATCAAATGTGTCAAAGATCATTGAGCAGCACTGCTGAAATAAGACCAAAATGAACTCTGTCTGCATAAGAAACAATGATTTTTTTACTACAATAACCAAGTCTAAAAAAAAAAAAAAGAAAACAAGCTTAATAATGACACAATTACATCATCCAAATCTTAATACTCCTACAAATGATTTATCTCCATCGCAGCTTTGTCTTTTGAGCACTTGTCTAAAACATCGCTCTTCTCTTTGCCTTCGACACAAATTGTTAAAATGTCCTTGGAGCAAAAATCCTAATAACAATTCTGCGAACTTTGACGAGGCTCATTGCAGCCGAGATGCACTTCAGAAGAGAAAAGACGATGAAAGAAGAAAATGTGTCTCTATGGACAGAAACATCCACAGAGAATATGACAAAAAATTGAGCAAAATGAAAGAATGGACTTGGTTAATAAAATGCAACAAAAAGCTCTGAAACACTGCCGCAGACCGAGGTTGGTACCCTGACCTTTACGATTTGATGAAAGCTTTAATGCGATTCATGTCTTCGGATGCGTATTTACAGGATAATGAGTGTTCCCATTGGGAACAGGCCGGTCAGAGATGTCTTGCTCTGCCCATTGAGCTACACAGCACCAGCAGTTTTTTTGGCACGGACAGGAGAAACTGAGAGGATTATGTGCTCCGCCTGCCAACACTGTCTTTTGATCAAAGGCCAGGTAATATCAGACAATCTCCATTAATCCTACCATCTCCATCTCCTCTTAGCTCTTGTTCTCTTCCAGGCCGCCCCTCTTACCAGGTTGTTATCAGTCTGAGGGATAATTAAGCCTTGTGGGACTACTGTAGGCTTTCCTCTTCTAAGTTGTCAAAAGTTAGGAGGGAGGCAGATCAAACGCTTTTGAAACGCAAGAGAAAAATAAAAAAGCTAATCTAGCAGAGACAACAGACGTATTGTTGGAGATGTTTTTCTTTTGACTCTCGGCTTGCACTTCAACATAAAAGCACACTCAAAGCCTGTGCAGGGTTTGAAATCATGGCTTCTTTAAACAAATGTACAACGAACAGGAAGACACATTAGAGTTCGACGCCGGATTGAGTTTAATGCTCAGGTGATTAATCCGGAACAGAAAATGAATCAAGAAAAATGTTGATTATTGATTCTGAACTGTAGCGACTCAAATGCTTTTCTATTTATTGAACATTTAAATGCAACATGTTGAGGTTTTGAACCGTCAGACAGACAGCACAAACTATTTAAAAAGGCATCACTTGGCTCTGGGAATTTAAGACGGACAATTCTTCACTATTTTCTGACATTTTACAGACCAAACACTTCAGAAATCATTAAGATGAGTAGCTGCAGTCGCTCTTTGTTCAGTGTCTCTAAAATATCAGTTTGGATTCACAGCATCAAAGAAAACTAGAATGAGCTGGAAACCACAAATGTACGCAGCTGGTAAAGTAATTAACAAATCCTTGACGTGGATCAGAAAAATGTGACGGATGAGATTTACACAGTTTGTTGTCGTCCAACAGAAATAACAACTCTTAAATCAGCATATTTCTTCACTAGTTTTGGTAAATGTTGAACTATTTGCTCCGAAAATAATTAATAACATGTCAGGCTCAATGAATTAAGAAAAAATGGCATTTTACTCTGATTATTAGGTTAAACAAATGCCATGAAAAGACCAAAACCAACAATATAATATTATAATATGTTAGTTAATCTCAACTCTTTCCAACTTTCCTACCCTGTCAGGTTGGGTGATTGGACGAATATATTGTCTATCAGCAACTGGCTGAGTACATTTTGTTTTTTTTGCCCCATTTTTTCATTTATTTTGCTAATTTAATGGGATATTTTGCCGATTTTCAACCAGCTCTGTGTCATTGCAGTGTGTGTAGGCGGCGGTTTCACTAAATACCTAAATCTTTAAAAGACAACTCACAAATATATAGTTTTATACTTTGAAATGGCTCAGTTATTTCCCTAAAACAGGTGGTTTGAACAAATCTAACAGGAGAAGGAGGATTTTTAGCGGCGGATTAATCCACATTTGGTGGTCTAGTAAGATATTATGGCAGTAGGACGGTGTGTGTGGCATGGACTTGTAATGAACCACAGTGTGTGTGTGTTCATGGTAATGCCAGTGCAGCGATAGAGCTCTATGGCACAAATGAAAAAACAGGCTTGGATACACGGAGAAAACTTGTTAGTAGGAGCAACATTGTTTTTTTTTTTTATTACGTTCCTCCTTCTCTGGAGGTCAGAGGTAAAGATCAGGCCCTGAATCAAGTCTTGTAGGGATTCAGAGTCCTGCTAAAGGGCACATGAGCACGTCGGATGCCTGCCAACACCATTTTTACTCCAGGAGCAGCTGTTTCGATGAATCTTTAATGCAAACGTACTTTGGGGTCTCTCCACAGCAGAGCAGAGTACCAAACCATGGGAAACGTTTTAATTGTTAAAGATGTTGTAATTTAGGAATAAGCGAGTTCTTCTGAATAATTCATTTCATGAGCTCAACAAAAGTGATTTGTCTCATTTTCATGTTGGTGTAACCCCGCCCCCCTTTTAAAAAAGTGATAAATGAGCAAAGTGTTTTAATTTAAAAAGCATGTACTCCTTTAACCGCAGTTTGAGCTGAACTCACACGTAAAGCAAAAGAAAGTCCAACAGGGGTTCTATCAATCAGTCGAATGAACAAACGAATGTCTGTCTCCGCTGTAACACAAAGTGTGTTGTAGATTATGCACACAACTGAAACTGACACACTCGGATGAAACGATGACACAGACTGATCAGAGCTGCTGTTCTGCTGACGAGTCACATTTGTGACAACAATTAAAATGTGCGATCGCAACTAATTTGACAACAATGTGTGATGGGAATTAAGAAGATTTTACTGACAGCAAGGTCATTAATCGGTTCTGTTTATTGTTTCCGATTCTTTAGCGATTTTGATTGATTCCTGATCAATTTTCTGTGCTGAAAAGAATGAGGGCTGCAAAGCTTTTCAGCGTCAAAGCAGCTGTTTTATTCTTGTAAAGTCTGCTACGCCTGCCTGTGTGCCGCTAATGTTATTATAACACAGGATAGAACGGTTATTCTGTAAACGTAAAGCACTTTGAGCTGCATGTCTCCTATGAAAGGTGCTATACAAATTCAGTTTTTTATTATTATTATTATTATTATACTGGTCAAGCTGCCCAGTAGGAAGCAGTGGCACTGGTGCGTTTGAGTGTCAAATACTGTTCCTGGCATTCCTGGGATATTAGCTCGTTTTGCGTCGACACGTTTCAACATATTATGATGTTACTTACCTGAAATTATCATTTTATGTTCATTACTTCATTACGTGAAATGAAGCCATGCTTTGGAGCGTTTCCTGCAGCGCAGCCGCAGAGTTTGACGTCATGACGCATTAGCTTTTGCAACGTGCAACTGTCAGAAAAACATGCTGGAAATGTATAACCTCGGAGATACAGATCCAATGGTTTGGACTATTTGGAAACGATTGTTGATTCCCATCCGTATTTACAATCCCAACACTTTAAAACAAACTTTGACAATCTTAAACTCTTACCTGCTCGCGGATGTGTTCGGGTGGTTGCCAGAGTTTCTTCTATTCACTCGATGGACTAGCATTGATCCTTAATCACAAAATGAGTCGGCCTGAAAAGAAAAAACAGATGGAGAGAAAAAAAACAATACACGGTGACGCATTTTGTTTTGTAACTCAAAATACTGTAATGCATTTTCACCCACACATCCTCTAATGAACTGTCTGGCCACTTGAGATGGAGGACTGCATGTTCAGTCAGAGTAAAGCATCAGACTTTCACAAACAGGAAAGCGTTGTGCCGTTTCCCCAAAACTCTACATCTGTGGTTAGACAGGAACAAAAACAGCCTCATTATATCTCCAAAAAAAGTGTTGTCTACTTTCTATCATCGAAAAACAAACATATCTGCACTCGAGTGGGTACAAAATGTTCAAGTATAGTGTTCATTATAACTATTACATAAATATTTTTTAAATGTTAGATACTGAAAAACTGCACCGCCCACCTAAACACCAGGCCACTACATGTATTTACAAGTTTTTGTCTTTGAATCTTTATACATTTATTTATTTTTTCTAACTCTTCTTTATTGCACACTGGCCTTTTTGCCCTCATCAGTATGAAACCCTGTGTTTCTCCGCACATTTTGTACTAGCATATGAATTTTGAGGACACACATTTAAATAGCATTATATGATTAGGCTTTAGAAATCCCCCTTTTAATAAAGTGCATAAGTAAAACATCTGCACAGTACATTAAGTAGATAATTAGCTTAAACATGTAACAAGTATAACAGTAACTCACTAAGACCACTCTTTAAAGTGTGTCTAATTCTCCTTTTTGTCACAAACTTATATAAAAATAAAAGAGGGAATAACAAGTCGCTCAGGAAGTGTTGACACCGAGGAACTTGTGCAGCATCTGTTACCGGCACAGAAGCCACACATTTCAACTCAAATTAGATGCAACTCACATGTTATGCTGTGTGTGCCGTTCGCTCAGTACAAGATGCTAAATTGCAAGAGTGAGAGAGTGTCTGGATCTCGCAAGGCTGCAGCCTTGAGTAAAAATAAATAAAAATTCTGGTGCGAGCAGATGGCTGTGTAGACTTTGCCTGCTTGTTTAAAAGTAGGCAGTCCACCCACCTTCCAAATTTGTTCACACTTTCTCTCATCATGGGGGAAGCTGAAAGGGAGACAGACTTCTGAAGGCCAACAAATAAGAAAACACACTTTCCATTGTTCCGAGGTTGATGGATGTTTCTTTTCAGCGATGAGGTTGTTGTTGCAGTTTTTTTCAAATCGAAATTGACCTTTGAATATTCGTTTATACTTGTTGTTTGCGTTTTGTTAGTGATGAGAAACATCACTTTTTTTTTGCCAGATGGGAGGTAAATTTGTTGATACTGAAATGACTCAGTCTTCAATCTTAAAACTCCAGGAACATGATTTGTCTGGAGGTTTACTAACACACGAAAATGGGTCAGTGCTCAACGTGCAACTCGGTCTCCTTGAAAATAACAATGTATACAAACTCATTTGTTTTTGCTAAAGAAGCATAATTGCTGCCTGAGATTTGTTTACTTGCAATGTTTGTGCAACACTTTACAGAACAGAAGCCGCAGGGAGCCGGAGGAGGTGGAAGCTGGGACACCAAAGACCAGAGTCTAGTTACACTTTGGATAAGGAAGGTTAGGTTTGGAAAAGATTGTTATTATGATTGAATATTTAAAAAAGTAAAAGTCGTGTTTCAAGGTTTATTTATTGTCATTGTACATGGTTGCAACAACAAAATAAATGCAGCTGTGGCCTCTTTATAAACCCTTTTCATACACAAGTAAAACTGAAAAAACAAAACAAAAAGCAGAAGTGCATTCCTGTAAGGCATTTTTATTTTTATGTTAGGAATGTAAACAGCAGAGATACCTCGTGATGCCAACATCGTTTTACTATTGGCTCACAAGCCTCGTCAGCAGCCACACGTCAGAGACGTTACTCAGGAGGTGGACAGAACGTTCGTTTCAGACCCGACACATTTGTACAATAATTCATTCACATATTTTTCTTTTTTGAAAAAGCAATATTTTTATTCTGCACCGTTCTAAACGTTTTGTGGGTGTATTCTGATTTTAAATAATAGTCTGCAGCGGTGATGTACAACACAGCGACACAGCAGTAAAGCGACAAGTGGTCCGAGGTGAAACACACTTCCAGTTGGAGAGCGCAGTGACGAGTTATTATCATTTTCTGCCAACCGAGTGCTTTGGCTGCCTAAACATAACCATAAAAACGTTACTCGTGGGGCGACCAGCTGGCCGAGGGGTTAATGAACTGCAGCAGTTTTAATGTCGCGTCTCATCTCCCTCCCCTCATTTCCTGTCACATTTCTACCGACAACTCACTAATAACGGCAATAAAATACCTAATAAATATTACAAAAAAAAATGCTGATGCACTAGTTGCTAAAATTGGATATTGTAGGAAAATAAAATGAAGTACGATGTCAGAGAACATTTAGCAGATATGATCAATAAGAACATTTTGACACTTGTGATATTTAAAACGTTTTCTTAAAATGTTAGGAAAACATTTCAGCTGCTGCAAATTCCTTGTACATACAAGATGCAATGATCCACCGTTTTCTCTTCTCTCCCTAAACTGATTACGACACCCCAAATTTAAAATCTGTATAACTGCGTAGAAGTCCTTGGAATAATTGTTATTTCAGGTAACACGAGGGCAGAGACATCTGTGGTGCTATAAAACGAGTCAGGGGCCCACTGTGACTAAATATCTGTAACTGATAGCAGAAACACTCAAATCTATAATTACACTGACTAAGAAACTTTATTTAATGTTAATTGGTCACGTCATAGCCAATTATACCCGATGTCATTTAATAAGGTCAGTATCGCTGCCAATATCGATCCAGCAAATCAGATCTGTGCATCCTTTGAAGTAGTAAAAGTCTTTTCTAGGATGTGAATGTGATTAATACACAGGGACAGATCTAGAAACACAAAAAAAAATTGTAAGCGAGTAATACGGCTTCTTTTATTCACAATCATCAAAGTTTCATGGTCCATGGGGAAAACTGTGGGAGCAGTTTTAAGGACTGCATGCTCAAAATTTGTTTTTGTCCCTGCATGGTCTGAAATCTTTATTCCTCTAATTTAGTTTTGTGCTCACTCGATAGTCTTGACATTAACAAAATGACACTGATTTGTAATTCTACCTGCTGCGGCTCAAGTTGTTAAATGTGTTTACTAGCTGTATTGCTTCCCCCTCGCATTGTTTCTGCTTGTTTATTGATCCTCGAGCGTGAGCTATTTCACCCGGCTGCGGCACTGAAACTTTAATATGATGTCTTGAATTTAAAAAAGGAAGGTGATTAAGGTGTTTGAGTGCAAGACAGCTCACACAAAGCAAGAAAAACCATCAGTAAACTGAATCGGAAAACACGTCAGGGATACTTTCTCTTTCCACAAAGCGCATGAATGAGGTCAATCCAGGTAAAAGCCTTTTTCCTTTATTGATTCATTTCGCCGCATCAGATCCATACCAATCCAAACAGAGGTAGAGAGAAGCAGATACATTAATGACAAGGATCGTTAACAGGGATGTGGAGAAAGGGGCTGACGACCAATATATATAAATACTGAATATTTTGCACGTTCAATCAAGGCCTGTGTTGAGGACTATTTTGAGGGCCAGCCAACAAAGACAAAAATATCCTCTGGACTTGTCCTTTACGGGGAGAGAGTGATGGAGGTGCTCGCTGACGGTAAATCCAGCCCACAATAAAAGTAATTTCTAATTTTAAAGGGTCCATTAATTCTTGTCTAGCACCACTGCCAGTAGTAGTTTTGATGGGGGTCATGAGGAGAGCTAGCATTAATAACAACTTCCATATTACAACTGGATGTGACTGGCGACAGCGTCTCGTTTGACAGTGTCCTCTTGGAAATAACATATGATGCCATTAGGTGCCATTATAGGTCAAACCCCACACAAACACACCCAGGCTGACGGGGAGCAACAGTAAATCACTGTAATCCAGCCGTGAGATGAAGGCAGGTTATTCCCACATTGCTGAAGGGGACGGGGATTTGTGTCACAAGCTGAGCTGCAGTTTACCAGTTTGAGTCATGATGAAAGCTGTGATAGAGCTCAGCTGTCACTCAGGAGAGCTGAGCCACAAATCTTAGATCACCTGCCTTCAAAAAAAAAAAAAAAACCAAAGCCTTAGTCAGCGCGGACGTGAAGGGATGCCCAGACAGAGAGAGAGAGATCAAGCTCTTGGGCCAATGTGGTTTTTCCAGATGTTTTACCTCAACTGTGTTACGAAACCAAAAATAAAAAAGGCTGTGTAAAAGCTGACAACCAGCCAAGAATTCTTCGTGCAGCATTATCTTCTTTCTCTTTCTCTGCTCTTGTACAGATCTGGATCATCATCAGCTGTTACCCTCCTGGTCCCTCAAGCAGAGATTTGACTCATTTCCCTCTCATCCTCTTCCAACCCTCAGCCCCTCTCAGCCCGGCTGTCAATACTGAGACACTAAACGCTGCTCAGACTGTCAGAGAGAAGCTGCAGCTCGCCTTTCACACTTTACACAGTCCCACTGTACAGCCTGCGTGAGCACAAACTACTGAAATGTTGAGACTGAAGTGTATTTAAAACAAGGGGTGTACTGGGGAAAGGAGAGGAAAATTAAACAAGACCCAAACTCTGCAGAAGTTGTTTGCTCCTCCTCACAGGAGACAGGAAAGAAGAAAAAAAAAAGAAGCAGATAAAACAGTGAGATTTACACCCAGAGAGAGAGAGGGAGATGCAGCGCGAGCTTACCTGCCCACGGCGCAGACACACAAACAGATCTGGGGCTTTCTGCTGCCACTCCGCGACGCTCCACTCACCTAAATCACTTCCATGACTCACGCAGAGGGAACATAACCGGCTCTCAGGAAAAGTGGAGTAAACACTCGTCGCAAAGGCAGGCAGGGCGCTCGCTCTCTCTGCGGCGCCGCTATCTCTCATCCTCTGTCTCTTCCTTTGAGCTCGCTCTCTCTCTCTCCCTCCCTCTCTCCCTCTCTCTCTCTCCACCACAAGGTGTCACAAACAGAGTGTCTTATTGGCTCTCACTTCTTTCCTCTCTCTAACCCCCCGACCCACCCACCATCCCTCCCTCCCTCCCTCCCTCTCTTTGGATTGCCTGCCTTAAAGAGGCAATGCATCACACCACCGCTGCACAACTCAGAGCACTTCCATACTTCGGCAGCTAGATTTAAAAACGTCAACACATAAACTGCATTTTCAGGTCCTTATTGCAAAGATCTCTATCCACACTAACACTCCTTAACAGGACTCCTAAATAGGAACATCTGCTCTGCCTCTTCCTCTCTCAGTTGACAAACGACAAAACTGTTGATCACAGCAAACATCTGGATCAGCGGGAGACAAACACAGCTCCGGTAATCTGCTGAGTCTTAGTGCTTCACCTATATTGAGTTTTCATACAGGCTGCAACTGATGGGTATTTTCATTGTCAAATTATTTTTCTTGAATAATCCAGCAGTTGTCTGGAAAACCAACAGCAGGTATCTGCAGCCGATGCATGAGCATCTAAATTTATAGGCGGCAATCATTTGTGAAGCGTGATGCTTTTTGTGATCTGTGATTAAGCAGCGCTCATAAATAACTCTTGTGAAATAAGATCCCAGATACACTAATTATTCACTGACAAAATAAACGGGAACACAGGGTTAATCACAACACCTGCATTGCGTGATCAAAAGCACTGACATGATGTTAGAGGCAACAGAAAAGCAAGCTTGTCATCATTTGCCCCAAAGTTCAGTTTCCCTCATATAATAAATTGTCATTTCTATTTGTTTTTTTGGGCATTAAAACCCCTTGCTTGAATTTGAATGAAGGTAACGGTGCGTTGTGGTTGTCTGCCAGAAGCTGTCATTTACTTTTTAACCAGTTATTAGCCACATTTTTAAGATCTTGGGTCTAACTATAACATTTTAACCGGATAAGGGATTTTAGTCTCCGTTCTCTGTCCACCGGTTTTTACTTAGCAGCTCCTTCTTAAACCTTCTGAACAATAAAGTAATGACAACCAGAGAAGCTGACTGCACTGACAAACTCCCATGATCCTACACTACTTTGCGACACCACCAAACCTTTGTCTTTTTTTTTTTATTGTTTTGATTGAGAGCCCCTCGTGGCAGAAAATTACAAATTGTGCGTTTCAGTAAAAACATTTGAGTACTTCCACCACTGCATACTAACCCTACATGTAACCTTCCCCCTTAGTTAATCTTTTCTTTTGTCAGTTATCTCCACAACGTTATAAAACTGCTGATTTTTTTCCTACAGCATTTATAATTGAAGATAATTTTTTTTTTTTAAATGCATGTAAAAAATATGAAATTGTGCTGCACTGCATACGATGCAAGTTTAAAAATCACAACACCAAACTGAGTGAATTTTGAGGGGATGTAGCCTTTAATGATCAGTTCAAACTGGGTCTGAGCCGAAAGAGGGCCAGGAGTCAAGTTGCCAATTTGCAATTATAATTAGCCTTCAAGCCCCTTAAAATGTAGATTACATATATTATCCATGCTGCCATGTCCTCATGTGGTATTCGTTTTAATTCAGCATGAAAAACAGAGATGTGCTCGAGTTGAAGGCGTGAAGAGCTCTCGGTGTTGTCGTGTTTGCCTATCCGAAAAAGTGCTGAGGCTGTTTTAAAATGTAAGTGCTCCTAAATCATTCAGATCACACCGTGTAACACCAAGCACCAACACAGAGTCCCCGCTGTTACAATACTCCAGTAAGCATTAGCCTAATTCAAGTGCAGCAGCTTTGATATGAACAGGAAATTAAAGAAGAGAAGCTGTCCTGCTCTTATTGGGAGCTACAGTGTTTGTCGCAATCAGGAGTTGTTGTTGTCCTTTTTTATTTATTGATAGGTTGTATATGACTGTCTGTTTATTAGCCTCCAGAAAATACAATTAAACTTGAGTGAGATTTGGTACCACGGATTTCCATGCTGGACATCCAGAGTTGGATCTGGAATTTGAAGCATATGATCTTTATTTAGTCATGAGATGTATTTATGCAACGGAGGAAAGGTTCAGCAGAGCTTCATGTTTTATCCATGTTCTGAAAATAAAACATGGGAGGACAAACATTTTCAGTCTGGGAGGAAGCAGGTCTTTTGTAGACGTTTTGTAGTAGTAATAACACCATTCTTGTACAATTTCATAAAAATAATTCTACCAGCTGTCTGATATATTAAAGATAAATCTTCTTTCATCTTCCCATTTAAGCACAGATGGTTTCAGGGATGATTGAGGTCTTTGGAGAATTAAAGATCGTGTTGCACGTTTTTAACTATGTTTATTATTACGTTGTTTTCTTGCTGCCTAGCTCAAACCTATTTGAAAACTGTCCTTGCTGATGCGTTCAGGGACACACTCCCATCTAATATTTGAGTCATTTGCATCAATATATTTAATTCATGGGCTGTAGCGTGAGATAATCGAACCTAGACGATAAATGCTGTGAAAACAAAGCTGATAAATGTTCCCGGAGATGGATTATGTATCCAAAGCAAATTTAGGTCACAGCTAGTTGATTATGACACTGTTGTGAAATGAGCTGAAACCTGTGTCAACCTGAAAGTGATAAAACAAAACAAAAAAATCAATGAACAAAGGTTTGGTTTGGAAAGATGTCAGCAGTGATGTAAAGTGACTGCAATTTGTAGTTAATGTGCAAAACCACTTTATGGCCCTTTAACACACTGTGATCTGGTTTTAGTCATAAACTTTAAGGTGACAATTCCAGAGCAATTTTATTATGTGTTTTTATTTTATTACATCTTTAATAGATGGACATCATGCAGGCCTCAGTGCTCTGGTATGTTTATAAAGTGAAATAAAAATGGTAAAGTGCTCCAACTCTAATGACTTTGACTGCACAACATATACTTGCCATCTATTTTTATTATTATTATTATTATTATTATTATCGTAACTTGTCCATTGTCTATGCCTGTTGGCAGATGTGCTGCTTTGGATATGTACGGGTGTATTTACTAGAGTTTTATTAACAATGTGTTCATATCATATGTGCTGCATGGTTTACGTTTTAGTGTGTGATTTAAACATTTTACTGACAAACTAATTCTACAAACATGTATAAAGATGATTTGTATTGGGTGTTAACCCTTTGTGCACACAGAAAATACTTTATTGTCTATTTTTTTTGCATGCAAAAGGCAGAAATGTATCTTTGGTTTGCATGTGCGAAATCTATTATAAAGAGTACGTTAAAAACACATCTCACATCCAGACAGGACGTATGACAACAAGTTTACATAAACACCGTATACAAAAGAAGCTCCATTATAAAAGGAGCAGAAGGTCTAAATAAAGGTTTAATAAATAGATATAAATCTATGAAAGTTGCTTCATACTGCTGTGCATGGCTCCGTAATGGTGGATGTTATCATTATATTACTGCATCTACGTTTGGCTGCTTCCTGTTATTCTGCAGGATATGTTGACTATCATGAGCATAATTATTTTGTTGCCATCATTATGTTTGTATTTCTTTACTTCTCACTTCGTTGGTTGAACATTTGTGGATATGTTGATTAATGTGCGTTGTTTTCATAAGTAAAGAAAATGACTATGACAAGATACTTAAAGGACAACTTTGCAATGCAACACGTTACAGTTTAGGTCACGTAAAGAAAGAAATAATTACTTTAATTTAGGCAGCGCTGCTTGGTACCGAGAACTAACATGGCTTTAAGGGGAATAATGCAGCGAGTGTTAACACAGTGATTATATCAGGAGCCTAAAGCAACTGTCAATGTTCAGTCCAGTCAGACAGAAAACAGGCTTCAGCAGACTCATCAATGCCTGGATATTCTCCACACGCCTGATTAAAGACATTTTTTACAGTATTTTGTCTTGGGAACTTAGCTGTTGATTGTAATTTCAACAATGTTCTCCTGGGAAAGACTTCATTAAGGGGAAAAGTTCCCTGTCAACTTCTCTGAGCGGCAAAGAACCTGGAACCATTAGCAGCCATGATGATGAGTGACAGTGAGCCGACTATTGATACACCGAGGGAATGCAATTATACATCAGGAAGCTGGTGTGTACTTTAGATATTCATGTGTGCTTTGGAGACAAGCTAAGCTAATTCATGAATAAATCAATTAAAAATTGATGAGGCAACGCAAAGTCCTGCTCAAAGACATCCACGGGTGACTGGTCTCTTGGCGTTGTGCTGCATGACCTTCTTCTCTCCGAAATATGAATATGGATTTCCTGCCGGAGAAATCAGCGCGGAATGTGTCAGAACAAGTCTTAATTAACAGTTTTAAAAGTTCAAGTTACTCTGAGAGCCGTTTGACGTCGACCGATGGCGCTTCAGACCATCGCAAATACAGGAGACGGGGAGGAGGGTGAGGAAGGAGAAAGAAATTCAATTTTCTTCAGCAGTTTGACACAGCCTCGTCGTATCCCGCTGATAACAGATGCAAATGGCTATTTCCTCCATCTGGAACACATTAAAAAGAAGATCCTATCCTATTTACCTGCCAAACAAAGTTAGGACTATGGCAATAACTTGGTGCGTGGCAAGTCTCGCAGCCAGATAGAAAATGAGTAACAGCCACAGTTACAAACACACCAGTGGTCACAAATGTTTTTGTGTGATTCATGTCATCGCTGAGTGATTTGGAGTTTTCAAACCTTTTATCCAAAACACTTTATTCCCTGTTTGTTCCTTGTTTGTTCCCTGTTTGTTCCCCGTTTGTTCCCCATTTGTTCCTCGTTTGTTCCCTGTTTGTTCCTTGTTTGTTCCCTGTTTGTTCCCTGTTTGTTCCTTGTTTGTTCCCCGTTTGTTCCCCGTTTGTTCCCTGTTTGTTCCCGGTTTGTTCCCGGTTTGTTCCCTGTTTGTTCCTTGTTTGTTCCTTGTTTGTTCCCTGTTTGTTCCCTGTTTGTTCCCTGTTTGTTCCTTGTTTGTTCCCTGTTTGTTCCCCGTTTGTTCCCTGTTTGTTCCCCGTTTGTTCTTCGTTTGTTCCTCGTTTGTTCTTCGTTTGTTCCCCGTTTGTTCCCTGTGTGTTCTTCGTTTGTTCCTCGTTTGTTCCCCGTTTGTTCCCCGTTTGGTCTCTTTCTTTCACAAGATAAAATAGCCAGCTTTTCATTTATGCATATAATACACATCAAATTGTTAAAGATTAAACGAGTTCTCAATCTTTTTGGCTTGTATCTGGTTGTGTTTTGTAATGTTTCAGAAATCTACAGTTTGAGTTGTTGGCAGCTCCAGTAAAGAGACATTTCATCTAAATATCTTTAACTTTAATAACAGTTTGAGGCCTCCAAGTGATAAAACTCTCCGATACCTTATAAAGAAGCAGAGCAGTAGAGAATGTTCTAAACAAGTTTTAGATTTATTTTGGAACCACTGACCAACTTATAAAATAGTTAAAACTGGCTCAACCTCGACCAGCTCCAATAGTAAATGTGCTGCTTACACATTGTTGCATCAGTACAGTATTAGCAATCTTCTCTGTAATATAAAGTAACATATCAGTTAGAAGGGTACGTTTTTTGCAGAATGAGTATTTTCACTTTTAATATTTTAAGTACATTTAGTAGATAAACATTGTAAATGTAGAACTTTTACTTGAAATGCAGTACTTTGTGGTATTGGTTAAGTAATGGATCTGAGTACTTTCACCTCTGAAAATAGCATTAATTCCTGAGGCAATGAATGATTAATACGAGACCTTGAGGTATGCAATGAGAGCGATGATTGTGCGAAGTAAGAAAAAAAAAAAAAAAAGTCAATACTTTCTCCTCATCTCCTCCATACATCATGAGATTTCCAATCACAGAGGGAACATAGTGGATCATAGCAGCGGTTGAGATTTTTTCCTTCATCTCCGGCGGCCGGCAGCAATTTACATCACCACCACGGCCGAACCTGAGCTCAATCCATTAGCTTGTCAGAAACTTTGAATTGGAATTGATTCCCCTCGCCGTAATTATTCATCCGTCTCGATTATTTATTGTTGTGACAATAGAGTTGGTTTTGTGTTTGCTTTGATTTTTGGGTGCAGAAGAAGAATTCAGACAAATGTGTGAGTGTCGTCCCCCGCCCCGAAACACCGGACCTGTCAGTGTTGGGTGTTATTAAATTCATTAGTCATTGTTGTAGCTGTTCCAGCTAACAAAGAGCTTAAATAAAACGACAAGGATGTGACAACTGAGTTTTTAAAGAGACATGTTTTTGAGGCATTATTTCCTGGAGGAGACTTCTGGTTCTTTATGTTGGTGACAGGTGATTGACAGGGAAATAATGCAGCGCAGATTATAGAAACACCTACAACTAAACCAAAACAGCAGTTATATTTTTACTACGATGGATAATGTCACTCAGTGGAAGTATGAGTGGCAGCAAACGAAGCAAAAATTTGATTTAATATCTCATGCCAAGAATATTAGACAGGGGCGTGATCTAAAAGACCGGCACAAAAATCCAACTAGGACCCAATGCCAGGGAGGTGAAGCGGGCGACACAGTTCAGCAGCAGCGCAGGATCCTGGATGAACGATGTCGCAGCAGGTATCCTAACTTTTCTGCCTTCTAATAAATTCACTGTGAGTCGCTGATTTAATCAATGAATGTATGGAAACATGAATGATGCAGAGAAATACGTTCCGCTGATAATGGGTTACAAATAGACACTGTTTTAAAGGGATAGTTTGGATGGATTTTCCCCCGGTTTGGAGAAACAGATGTCCACAGCAATGTACTGCTGTGGACGGGGGCAGCAGCAAAACTTATTTTAGCCACATCAAAGAAAGGCCAAGCAAAAAAAATCCATATAATTTTAAGTGTACGCTACATTAAGAATGTATTTACCTTGCCATCAGACAGCCCTTTCTGACGGGAAACTACTCATTTATTTATGTTCTCATTAAAGTCACCAGACTCCATTGACAAAAACAGTCATTTTACCTCACAGAACACAGAAGTTGCTGGTCTAGCGCTGGCTCGATCAGTTAGTTTGTGTGTATTATTGTAACTGTGATGAATCCAAACTGACCATTTAAATTTTAAAGTCACACAATAACACAAACTAACTAACCGATTGAGGAAGCGGTAGACGAGCAACTTCCGGATTCTCAGAGGAAAGAAAATACTGTTTATGTCAATGGAGTCTGGTGGCTGCCTGACAGCAAGGTAACTCTGTGAAAATATTCTAAATATAGCATGCACTTAAACTGATATTGATTGTTTTTGATGATCTACTGTAGGTAATGCACTGACTATAGATAAGTACCTCATACAACCCCACTTCAAAAACTCCAAACTATCCCTTTAAGGGGCCAACGTTTAGGAACTATTGGCTTACAATGTGAGCATTTAATATTCTTCACTTTCAGATGTATGAACTGTTATGAGAGGGTTTGTCTGACACCAGTTAAGAACATTTCAAAGTACTTACTTTGTTGTTAACACATACAAGTCTTTTCTCAAAATGTGGTCAATTAAACTGCTTAATGTGTGTATGTTTAATTATAGAGCAGTTATGAGGAGGTTTTTCGTGCATAGGACGCAGTTCTGAGATGAGCATCTAAAGTTGTTATTCTGTGTACTTTATTTATGTGTTTTTTTATATTTAATCCCCAGTAGTTGCTTTGAAAAACTAATTTATAACACCAGATAAGCATACACTGATATTCCAACTTCATGAATATATTTTTCATTTTGATTGAAATGTCAGATGTACTATAATTTCAAGCTCCTAATTGTTTCAGTGTTATTTTTATCACTGGTAATGAATAACTGTTCGCCCAGTTGCAATGCTCCCGTCTCTATTCTGCCAATTGCCGTATTTTCTAACTGCCTGCACCATAATTACATGCTTGAAAGGCGTGAAGGGTAGCTATTAATGTCAGCCTTGTCAGTGTAAAAGGTGAATGCAGAGTAATAACGCAAGCTGAAGGGAAACTCTGTCGCCCAATCAGCTGTCGGAGCTCCTGCTGTGTTCCTGCTCCGTCCCCACAGAGATGAGGTCTGAATATTTCATAACCGATCATTTCAACGGTTGCAAGAGCTCACAGCGTGACTAAATATTCAGTGAACTGCAACTCACATTTTAACCCGGTGGAACGGGATGAAAGGCAGCATCGTGGACGAGACGCGAGCCGCCCCTCGTCACCTGGAGGACCAGGCCAGGAACTCCCTCTGTGCCGAGTCTCGGGGTCAGGTTTTCTGAAACGAGATAAATTATTTAGTAATGAATTTAAAACATATTTAATTCATGGTAAAAGTAGTGGTCAACAGTCTCCTTATTCTCCAGGAAGGGACCTCAAGGTGCACTTGATATGCAGAAGGGTTTGCAGAAGATTCAAGATTGATTTATTGCTTTTTAATGCTAAAACATTTCCACACTTTGATTTTTATAGATTACAGATGAAGTTTTATATCATGCAAATTGAATTTCAAAAATAAAGACGTCACCTTGGGCTCAGTGACCCTTTAAAAGAGCATTTTCACAAGGTTTAGGCATTGTTTAAGTTTTTCAGGGCGACAATTTATGCCTTTAAAGAGAGAAACGGTGAACGACATTCAACAAAAGTTCCCGGCCGGACGTACTGCAGGGATGTTGCCATTGATGGTGGATACCTTAACCCGAGGTCACCGAAGCACCTCAGGTGATTAACTGACAATGAAAGAAGTCATTCATTGTAACCCTAATCAATATTTGTCTGCTATATATTTAATCTAATAAAAATAGGCATGATATTATTGGTTCAATATAATCCATTTGGAGCTCCTGACATGTTTTTAAATCAGGACACAAATCCCAATTGAAATACAGAATAGAAAGTTATTTACAAGGACGAAGCTTTGGTTTCAGAAGTCGGGGAGAAACAAGGAATATAAAATATATATATATATATATATATATATATATAATTAAGGGTATACAATGTAACTTTTCTGCATTAAAATGGTGTTATATATTTAGTTGAGTTGTAAAATCTTCAAACCGAGAGAAATCTATAATTTTTGATCAAAGTAACGGTTCGTTTCATTTGGCTGATGGAATGGCGACGTATATGTATAAATTGACTTTTTATCCAGTTTTAAGACACATTTTTACGCTACACTTTTGAGATCTTGGTCGTTCTTTAACTGGATGAAGGTATTTTAGTCATCGGACGTCTGGATCTTAAGTTATCAGAGAATAAGCAGAGAAACACAGATTTTTGGTGAAACTGCTTTATTGAGTGTTTTTACCGGTTTTAATCCCCGAGTCCGTTTGTTTTGGAGCGGAGGTTAAAATTCGGCTCGCGGTAAAAACCTCCTGACAAAGAACAATGAAGCAATCATAACGATTCTTCATGACGTCACCAAACAAACGTCTTGTCTTATTATTTTGATGAAGAAAAAATACATAGTGTGTGTTTAAATCTGGACTCTGGACAATGGTGAATGGACAGTAAGAGGACAATGTTCAGATAAACTGCAGTAAGGAAATCAACCTGAGAGGCCAGGTCTTTGAAAAGAGGGGGACATCCCCCCCCCCCACAGTGGAAATTACGCCCTTGCTTCCAGAAAAGGTGCAGAAACCCTAAATTAAACTGTGGTACATGAACGCACTGGAGGCACCATTTAGCTGCTCACCCTTCACTTTGTACTCCTTAGATGGAGGCAGCGAGCAGATATCAATAAAATCCCACATTATCATAATACTGGAACAGCAGCCAAGTGGTTAGTACTTTGGCCCCACGCTGAATTAATCTAGTTGATTTCTTGGTGCAGTTTGCATGTTGCACTTAATGAAGGCTTCAAAAGCCAACTGGAAAGTAACTGAGGTAATTTACTCAAGTACTGTACTTAGAGGTACTTGTACTTTACTTGAGTATTTCCATTTTATGCAACTTTATAATTCTACTCCACTACATCTCAATGGTAAATATTAGATTTTTACATCACTAAATGTAATCTGACAGCTTTAGTTACTTTACAGATTACAGTTTTTCATCCTCTTCCTGCCCAGTGAAAACCATGCATCTCCAAATGTTGTGATTTTGACTCTTGGATAGTGTGAGCTACTGATATAACCATCACACCTAACAAAACAGACTTCTTTCTAACCCAGAAACTCCAGTTACCTTCACTGGTCATGTGAGTAAAGTGTCCAATAACCTGTCACCCTGACCAGAAACAGTCAATAAAATAGTTGGTAATGCTGCATTATAGCTTTGAGGTAGTTGGAAAAGCTCGTGGAGCCTCCAGCTTGGTGCATCTCACACTCCAGTCATGCTTGACTCCAGTGTAATAACCTTAATCAAATAGAAAGAAATATCACGTTTTCTCACCATAATACCAGCTTTGTCTTTGTCGAGTGAGTCATGTATTCAAGGATGACAAACTCAAACTGGCTGCGGATGAAACTACGCTCACTATGCCTTCACTGGCACGCTACAGTTTGCTGTTATGCATTATTATATATTATGAATTGTTCCATTTGTAATTTAGTATGTTTTATTCCTTTCACTACAACTCTGATACCTGCCATTTACTTTCTTTTCAGGCTTTTTACATCTGTTTCCTTCTTTCCAGCAGCCATTGCTGTGAACTACTACTGTTGCGTTATATTATAACACAACACAGACTTTCTAATCAGCCTAAACTTTCACCATCATGACTGTACATGTGCAATGGTGTATTTGATGGTGTTGTCATGTTAACTGTAATGGCTTTCTTGGCTCAAGTTTTTCACACCATTTGAATATGAAGAGAAACTAGTAGCTGTCTGAAAGGGAGGAAAAATGATTTGAAATGTCAAGTATTACGTAAGGCTCTTCATTTGAAATATCAAATTATTATTATTATGTTTTTTTTTTTAGGAGGTTTGAAATTGATTTCCACCCAAATTTCCACACACATATTCAGGACTCAAAGAAAAATAGTTCTGGCTGAGTGACAAGAAAGATGGAGAGAAAAAGTGACTGACTTGCTGATTACACACCTGAGGCCATGACTATCATCAAAATTAACACGGAAAAAAAAACGTTTTTGAAAGAAAATAAAGCAATAATTAACATATATTATATTAATTCAAAAGGGTAAGACTGTCAGTCGCACTCGAGCCCAATAGTTCCTGCCGAAGACGTAAATCTTAAAAAATGTGTCACAGTTATAAAGTTAAATAAAAATAAATAATTTAGGACGACAGCTGTAGTAGCAGGTATTACTCCAACTCCTGCGTTTTTCGGGGACTATTGTCAGCTGTGGATTAATACACATTTGTTGCTCTAGTGAGTATTTTCGGTAGCAGGATGGTGTATGTGGGATTGATTCAAAATAAATTATCCATGTTTATGGTAATGAAGGAACATGTCACCCGGCGCAACAGTGTTTTTAGTTGATTTTGGACAACAATTGAGCTTTGAGGCAGGAAGGAATCAGGGGAGGATACACAGACAATCCTTGGTGATACAATCAATTCATTGTTGTTTTTCATCTTTTCGTGGGATTTGTTGACAAGGAGATACATATAGAGTACCAGCAGACATATCTTTCAAGTACACACACACACACACACACACCCAAAAACCTCTGTTAATTCACTTTCAAACGGAGGCAGCAGAAATCATATCACTGCACAGTGATGTTTGGCAAAAAACTGCTGCAACAAACAACCAGAAGCTGCAGATAATGTGTTTTTGGGGACAAGGTGATAATGATTTTTTAAACGATTTAGGTATTTGTCCAAGTTTAGGAAACAGCCAAACACAGAGGACGTTTCACTTCAGGCCAACACATCCACTGAGTTCTGTTCTCATCGAACCTGGAGGGTCCTCCACAGCCTTTTCACCGACATACACCAACTCATCTGCCTACAGTATGTTTCAGGAACAAAGCATTTGGCTCAACCTCTTATCTGGTAATCAATGTGAAGAGACCACTCAACATAATTGATATAGGATGTGATGATGCTCTTTTTCTCGAGCACACACGCACATACACAAAGCTGGAGCTCCCGGCAAAGTGGAGACTGAAGAGAAGGGTGTTCTTGTAGATAGGATAAGTTTGAATTTGCATATGAATAACAGCCAATAATGAATTCCTCCTACTTGTTATTGTTTGAAGTGAAGCAGTACACGTGTTCTTTTTACATGAAGCCACAATGAACCATGTGGTTCATTGTTTGAGCTGCATCACCATTGTAAAACACTTAGGCCTATTGTATTAATTTAGCCTAAAACATAGCATTTCATACAACTTAAGAAACACTACTTTGTGTTTTATTCACATTATGATAATGTTCTACTTGTGTATAGCCCTGACGATGATGATGATGATGATGATGATGAACATTGTATTTTTATTTCATTTGAAGCGGAGACGCTGTAAACAAAAAGCCACATTTGTAACCAACAGTTGTGTGCTGAGAAGCAAAACATCAGCGCTCGGGGACCTGAATGAAAATGTCCCACAAAAAGTAACACTAAGCTTTTGCACTGATAGAGAGCAGAACTCCCAGCGGCTTGTTTGACTCACTCATCTGAGCGAGTCAAATATAACAGCGCAGTGATGGACGTGGCTCCTCTCTCACCGGGTTTCCTCTACTTCTATGAATTATGGATGAAATATACAAAGAAAGAAAGCTCTCACAACCAAGTGTCTTTTCAACCACATTACCATAGTGTAAAAGCCCCACTGTGGCCCAAACAAACGATCGTCTTATACTTTCACATCATCTGAAACGAGACGCGTCAGAATTTTTGTAATATTGCAAAACACACAATCCAACCATCACGCCGACTTTGAGCACGATCAGCCAGGTGTGTGGAGGTGAGAGAGTAGGTGGGATTTGAACTTCTCCGTCAAGCAATTTTTCTTTTCAGCCTTTTAGATTTGTCACAGCAGGAAAAACAAAAAGGTAAAACATCACTATCCCAGTAAGCCATGCACAAAACCAGGACCCTGGAACTAGCTCAGAATGGAATCTAGTTGTTTTTAATATTATTAATTACAGCTGTGCTTTACCTGCTATTAAAAGCCCAGATGTCTTCAGTGAAAAAGATCTCTTTCCATCACTGTCAACATACTGAATGCCTTCAAGAAGAGACTGTCTAAAAGTTAGTGCCATTTTTCCCATTATTAACCATAAACATGATCTTTGACTAACACTAACTAGTTAAATAGCTATAATCATAATATTTCCTTAACCTTAAGGTAGTTGCTTGGGCTACCTTGAACTTGACTTGGGAAGCGGAGGGTTCAAGTCCCCGAATGAATACGAGGATGGGTAAAATGCAGAGTCTAAATTTCACTGTGTGCTGTGCACATGTGTGTGACCATTAACAAAGCATTGAAAATCCTCAATTTCCATTATATGTGCTAATACTGAAGAAAGCAAACATCTAAAAAAAATTTTTGGCATTGGCTGTCAAAATACAACATTGACGCGTTCCGGGAGTTTTACAGAAAGATCAAATATTGACGTTCCAGTCTGGTGATTAAGTTACAAATATATTACATCCTTTTCAGCGACAGTGATATTGATTTATGTGAAGAACAAAGTAATACACCAGAGCTTATCGGGGCAAAATTACTGCAAATTTGTTCTGGAACAAACTCATATATCAAGAACAAATGTCATTATGACATTATTTAGGGCCAACTTCTAAAAAGTGAGGATATGTACTTTTCTGTTTTATGTCATTGTAAATTGAATATCTTTGAGTTTTGGGCCGACATTTGAAGGCCATGATAAAATATGAACGACATTTATCAGTCGTTTCTTATATTTTAACATTTGACGGACTAAGCAACTAATCAAAAACAATAATTAATTGATGACAAATTAATAATTAGTTGGCATTCTAATGTAAAAAATATCACTACGCACGAAAATAAGCATTTAGAGTCAGGAAATTTGGCCAACTTGGCTCAGCATGCTGCCACTGTGACCTGGACCCAGATAAGAGTCTGAAAAAGGATGGAGAGATGAAAATCTTTTAAGGATTACAGTGGAGAAACAGCACAGTGCTTGGCCACTACCATGATTTTAAGCAACCACTTTGGACCCTTCACTTGTCGGCTGAGTGCCCGTTGAGGTTAAGTGCGGCTTCTTGGAAATTGTTTGCATGTCTGGATCACATCTCTAACCAAACAGATAGCTTGGCTGCAGCTCCTCACACGAGGTTGACTTGCTCTCATACTCAAAAGCCAGTGCATCCAAAGTTCAAGTACCTTTGGTTTGACATCGTGACTGCTGAGACGTAAAGAAACATTAGACAATTTATGGCAGCACACTCCCCTCCCCTCCCCGCACCCACATTATGAGGCAATGTCACCTCTCTTCTATTCAGAGCAGGCGATCCAAACTGAGGCTGTAATGAGCTGCTGTTTGTTTGGCTACAGGCTGTCTCAGATGACACATGATGCTGTCACTCAGATTTCATGGCAGCAGCCCCCGTGGCACTGAATCACCGTCTGACTCCCTCCCCGTCCCTCGTTCGATCAAAAGGCAAGTTCTCAAACAATTTAAACGTCATCTCTGGTATAAAATGTCCCTATCCTGGCTTTATTTATTCTTTTTACTACTGTTGTTAAACCTTTATTTTCCAGAACATTTGTTATTTACGCAAATGACTTGGAAAGTTAACTGTGGGGGTGGATGTGTTACACATTAGTCATTTGCCAATAACCACATCTACAATGATTATGTGCTGTTGGCTGCTTTGCTGGAGCAGTTTGGGGCAAAGTGCCACACTCAAGGGCACATCAATTATAGCTTTTGACACTCAACCAGACTGACTGGAGCTGTACACTTCCCTGAGAGTTTAATGTGTTAAATCAATTGTTAAAAGAACCCACATTTAGGCTTGCAACTAGTAAGAATGCCAGTAAAAAAGTACTAATTACTTTTCTCAGCAACCTGACTTCCCTTCTGCTTTGTTTTTGTTTTAAGATGAACATGTTTTGAAGCTTCCATATATAATTAAGCAGTGTGTGTCATTATTTTAACCGTCCTACAAAAATGTTCTGGCGAAAAGCTTCATTGTTAAGACATCTAATTTTTTAGATTTTCAATCTGCCGCACTAATTCATGACGATAGAGAACATCTGTACCCGTCATTCCATAAACACCTGTGTGCTAAACAGCTAATTGTGTCAGTCTGAAAGGTAACGGTACACACGTCAGAATATCAACTGGGAGTCTGAATGTCTGACGCTGTATGGACGCAGCACTGCAGTGAATAAAAAATTAATGGAGGCCTATCAAAATAATATAAAGTTGTGCATGTATTGTATCTATGGGGGACTGTTCGGGTTGCATGGCTGCTGGATTCTTGCGATATCACGGGATCCACTGGAGAGTATTTTTTCTTTGAAAGAAGAGCAAAGAACAGCGCTGAAGGCTTTTCACGATGGGAGAAATGTTTTCGCTCTTCTCCGACTGACAGTGAGGCTTCATCCAAACTCCTGCCCAGTATTTTTTTGAAAGAGCCTTCCTCTCAGATGGCTCTGTGTCACAAAGCACAGGTTAGTAGGTTAGTAGACTGTACTCGTGTAATCATTTCTGTTTGGTATCAAAATCTGTTGTTGGTTGGATGAATGGATTCTAAAATTGCATTTTCTAAAAGTGTGTTAGTATAATCAGTGTTTACAGACTGGTTCAGGTCAAGGCGTGATCACCGGGTACTGCCTGGCTCTCCTGAGGACTTAGATATTAGGGAAGAAGTGGTTTGTACAACGTGTTGTCCGACCACGTTGGAAATCAAGCGTTTATATCTGATCCGAAGGCCACACTCGAAGGAGGTAAAAAGTCAGAGAGTGGGAAGACGCCATGTCAAGCTTTCAGACTGTCTCTCCTGGAAGGAATTCAAAGTGTTGCACTCGGTTGTTCACTTGTATGTAAATGACGGAGATAGTTGGGTCAAGGATGAAAAAAGATAGCTAAGAGAGAGAAGATCAAACCCCGGCTCCTCTCTCACCTTCACATCGCTGCTCAATCAGAGCGTGAAGTGGGTGGCTGAAAGTTACAGAAATGGTCGGACACGACTTCTCAAATATGATGTCGGAAAGGTGCGGAGGGGCGGTGGTGGGGGGGGGGGGGTTTCTGAAGCTATTCAACCGACTGACAAGCAGTTCTGACGGAGTATACTGGTCCCTTAAGAGACCTTTAATGGTGAGAGTTGCTACTTGTAGGGATGTACCAAATGCCTTTTTTTTTTCTTTTTTTTTTTACATTCAAAGCTTCGATTGAGGTTTTTGAATGAAGCTTCAAATGTCTGTCGTCATCACCTTGAAAAAGTCCTCCAACAAAATGTTAAATTTTAATCGCGATTCATCATTACCTGACTTTTTTATTAAATCAACTTCCTTTAATGAACTTGTCAGTTTTGTCAAAATAAATAGGCCTACATGGAGGTGTAGACGGAGCAGTGCCCTTATGAAGGTGTTTGTTTTGAAAAAATCTAATATTCACTCTTAATAGCACTGAGGAAATATTTTTGCCAGACAATATTAAGGACATTACTAGTTTTTCTGCACAAAGAGTGGATTTAAAAACCAAACCATGAAAACTAAATAATCAAGGACATTTCACTCCCCCGAAAAAACCAAGGTGTCGAAGTCCTCAAGCAAGAACTGAACTGATGCAAACAGCCGAACGCGGCCACAGCTGGTCCTCCAGGTGAAAGCCTACAGATATTAAATATTCCTCATTACACTGTACATACGTGATGTAGAGACCAAAGAGCATCTGACCGAATTTGTTTTACGGATGTTCTAACAGGCAGCCTGCAGATATACTGTGGCCCTCCTAAAAAGTACTAGTGGTATTTCAGCGGAAGGACACGTCACTGCGGGTCTGCTGTAGCGTCTCTGTGTCCTTGAGAGCACGACTGCGCAATGAAGCAACAAAGTGCTTTATTAGATGTCCCCTGATAGATCAGGTCTGAGGTAGAATTCACGTCTGCAGTAAGAGGGATAATGTTTGGCTGCAGCTCAAAGGGGAGGTTCCACTAGGGATCTATCACTGGAGGTGACTGGGTGTCAAATAAAAAAGCAGTGCTGGGTAATTTTACAGGATGAAAGTCAATACAGTCGATACAGGCAATCATCTAAGGGACGCCTCTCCTCAAGATACTCAGTGGTAAAGTATTCACATCAGTCCTGGGGCAGATTCTCAGAAGGTTAAGGGATTGGATTTGGCACCGTAGGTCAAGTAAAAAGAATAGTTTGACGTTTGGGTTTTTTTAATCTACTTTTGTGCAGGAAAACAGGGATTTTCTGTATGATGTTTTTTTAAATGTATTTAGTTAAAATAGTTAAATATTAAAAAGCACAAAGATTTTCAGTATTTTAACTAAAAAACAAAGAAAAGCAGCAAATCTTCACTTTAGAGAAGCTAGAATCAGTATTATTTCCCCCTTCAATATTACAGAATCAAGAAATCAATTATAAAAATTGTTGCTGATTAATGGATGCTGATCATAATAATGAATGTCAGTCACAAAACATATCGTAAATGAGAGGGAACGAAAGGTCTCGCTGCAGGTGTATGTAAATAAATATATATAAAATAAAGAGTCTAAATCTAGTCTAAATGTTCCGTTTAGCGACTAATTCATTAACTGACTAATCTTTTCAGCTCTTATCACATCATTTAAAGATAATTTAAAAATCCTCACAAATGAGAAGCTGGATCCAGGAAATGTTTGACATTTCTGCTTGAAAAATGACTTCAATCAATCAACTTATCAATTGTTTCAGCTAAAGATCGTTACCAACCTAAAATTCTAATTACTGTATGAATTATTATCTTCTCTTATATGACCTTAAACAGACTGAAAAGTACGACTCAAGCCTTTGAAATATGTGACTAAAACATAATTATACTACCGGTAAATGTTTTTCACATCTAAGAAAATTTGAATCTTATCGCAGAAAAATAACCAGCATAAGTTTGAGTTCCACCCTTAAAAGATGACGAGCTAAGAAGCCAAGACTAACTTTCATGTTTCCAATCTTGAGTGGGCAAAACAGGATGAAAAAAAAAAAAAAAAGAGCAAACCAGCCTTTGATTTATATTCAAATGAGAAGTATACAGGGGAAATTGGATTTCTCTTTCATTTCAGAGAATGAATTTCCTGGTGGCAGATCGTATTGTATCATCTCGTGGCGTTAATATCCAGCTCTAAGCGTCAGGAGCTATTCTTCATTACAAAGACTCAGAGGAACTTTTACACCTCTTCGCCACAGAAAGCAATGACAATTTCCATTTCTGTTCAAATGTTCAAACAATACCCCCAAGGCCATTTAAGACATTTTCACCCGTTTTAATTTACACATGAAAGGCGATAACATATCAAAGGAGAGGAGAAAACTTGTTTCTGTCTTATGTCCCCTTATGTCAACGAATTGCACTAATTCTGTACCTCAAAGCGAGCCAGCCGGAGGAGGATCCTTTTGTAGGTGTAATTGAGTTCAGCGTGTTAATACACCGATGAAAAATTCAACAACGTACACACAACAATTCTAATCAGACTCCACTGGCTCATGGGAAAAAACACCATCCACTGCTGCATCCAGAAAAAGGAGCCAGTCGCTGTTAGCAGTAAGCTTTCTGGGCAAAATCCCTTAAAGCTTAATTCTGATTTGGTCTTTGGGTTTGATAGATACATGGTGTAATCCCCAAAGGACACATACATCCGGCTTTCAGGCTTCTGTGACGTTGCTGCTCACAAACACAAAAATCACACACTGGAATAAAGGGAATTCACAGAAACACTGAGGGGACTGGTCATTGGTGCTGCAAGATTAGTTAGTTAAGCTTTCAGAGCGATCATAAACAGAAGAAATAAATTATAGATTTTAAAATGGCTGCATTAAACACCCTGTTAGATATGCACAGCTAATCACAGGACAGCTCACGGTTGCTTGTTATTGTTAAGAGCACAATATGTTTTACGGTCTGTGAGACGTAGGGCTGCAACTAATAATTATTTTAGTTATCAATTACTCTGCAGATTATTATTGATGATAGTTAATGACATTTCTTTTAAAAGTTGGGAAAAACTCAAAGTGACTTCATCAAACTTCTTGGTTTGTTTGACCACACAACATAACATATTTAATAAACTATTTAGCATTAAAAATGACTGAAAAGATTATTTGAGGAATTATCAAAATAGTTGTTGATTAATTTTCTTTACATTGATTAATCAAAAACAAATAGCTGCAGCTCTAAAGCCAAGATTTGTCACAGTAAACACAGCTGGTAAAAAATAAACTACTAACTTTCAGCTTCACAGACTTTTTTGCCAGTTGTTGAACAAAGATATACGTCACTGGCTTATTTCTCCACCAGTACTGGTCGGACTGGCAGGTGGTTACAGTCAGTAACTGTATGAGCAGCACCAGCCTCCTGGCCTTCAGCACATATATCCTACACACTCACTGACACAGCGGTTATGGGACTTTAAAAATGCCACAGACTGCGTTGACTTTTTTTCTGGCACCACCTAGTGGATTTACACAAGCCCATACTTAAAAACACTGCTGCAATAATAACACAATTGTTCTTATTTTTTTTATTGCCACACTGCAAACTGACCAGTGATTAAGTATTAAAAGTGTCCGTTCACCCAAATTAGGAAAAATACTTTTTTCTCACGTAGATTTAGATTAGTGGTATTTAGCCAAATAGTTTTGATTTGATTTGCCAAGGTTTGTAGATTTCTGCTGCCACCAAATACAACAAAGGTGAAAAAAAAATGTTTTTGGAGCTCAAAGCATTGAAAAGTTATATTAACAATTCATTAAAGTTTTTTTTCCAAGACAATGTCCTGGTTACTTTTCTTCATTAAAGTACACCTTCTTCTTTTTCTAGTCTATATTATAAATTTTTTGGTGGATTATCCCAAGTAACAGCAACATTTCTTCTCCAAGGATGTTGTTTAATGTAATTTAAACAACTCCATTGAATTGTGGCAACAAAGACCTGGACAAATATTACCAAAACTATCTGCATAGTTACAGTAGATACCGCTAGACGTGAAAGAAAAATGTGTTTTTTGTCTTTTTATAAATTTGGTTGAACTGACCCTTAAATCTTAACAAGCACAATTTATGATACAGAAACAAATGTTTACTTGATCACTTTCCTCAAAAGAGACCAAAGACATGACCGACTGTTTCTAAAGTGCCACTTATTATTAAACAGCTTCGAGGACTTGTGAATCTTTGGCACGTGTGATAAGCTAACAAACACAAAGTTAATGCTGCAGTGATCTGACAAGTGGGTAACGACTGTTTTCTCTCCACCTCGGCATCCATCTTCTGTGCGAATCTGCTAAAAAAACTGAAGCATCAGGGTCTCTGTTCGGTCCTTTGTGTCACTTTCCTCACTGTTTTTCATGCAAATTGCAAACGTATCCAAATAAATAAAAGTTCAAGTTCTCTCATCACAAAACTGAAGTTCATGAACATTTTTGAAAAGTATCCTCTGTCCAAGAAAACATTTCTTATTTGACTTCCAACGTACAGTACATCCGTGCTCCTTGTGCAATCCAATGGAAATAATCCGTCTTGGTTCTCTTCGTGAGTCTCTTCGACAGGATATTCCAAAAATAATGCAACGATATTGTTCAGAAAATTAAAAAGCAGTCAATCTGCAAGCAAGCAGTTCATGGAAGGGATTTCCAAACAGCGAGGGAGGCATATGGCGTGGGAGCGAGATGAACCAGTATCACATGTGACAAATATTTGTGAAGTGCAAGATCCAAAATCAATCCACTGCATTTGCAGAGGTGAGTGGCTCTGATGTCTCGGGAGGTTTTGCGCAAATCTCCAAAGCATCCGGAATTTTTTTGAGAAACTTATGTCACTCACACCCATTTCAGTCTTTATAACCTGCAACATGTCTGCAGGATAAGTTTTGGAGCATATGGAGTTCATTCTGACTCAATCAAAAGTGTTAGTTCCTCCCCTGCCTTAAGATAAGTAAGGAGAGCGTGTGCCTGGAAGATTGCCAGTTTTATTCCCTGCAGGTGGGGGATAAGTAATAATCTCCAGGCCTTCTGCAGTTAGGGCACATTTGATCGCAGCACTTCATAAGTAGGCATCTGCTCCAGTAGAGCTGCTCCGTTGCCAGTAGCAGAAGGTTGTAGTTAAACTCAGGTATGAACGTGTGCGCTGAGTAAAGAAGCCATCCTGAGTATGAAGAAAGTGGCAATAAGCAAGTTTTTTTCCTTTAACTTATTATTATAGAGTAAATGTCGATTGCACAATGGCTGTAGAATGAGGACACAATTGGCATTTAGATGGGTTCCCCATAAGCCTTGCTTTCACTATGCAATTCGGTCTGCCAGCGGGAAAATAAAGGCTCCAGTTACAGCACAAAGCCGTGGAAAACAAAAAGCAGTGTGTCCTGTGCAGTGCTGCCAATTTTTTTCCAATGAAAGGAGCTAGCACTAGCTCCAAAAGTCGCTAGAAAAGTCACCAGATGAAGTCATACACTAATTTGCATATTGGCGACGTAATTGAACATTAATTTGCATAAAGCTTAGTGGTAGTGTGGTGTAAGAGACTGCCAAGAGGAGAGGGAGAGACCCTGTACTGTTGGCAGAAGAGCCGTGGACTGAGATTACTCTGATCAGATTGGGAATTAATTACAATATAGTATGTTTGAATATATTTCTTGCTTTTTCCCTGATGGGTCTGGATGATCCACTAAATTTGTCGCTAGTAGTAGGCTCTAAGAAAAACGGAAAGCGATCCGGTTGTCTTCGCCAACAATAATCGCTAGGGGGGAAAAAGATGTCTATTGCCACTTTAAGAGCGCGTGTTCAGCAAAACTTCCTGAATTAAGTAAAATAATATAATAACTTGACCAGAAGAGCTGACTAGAGCAGTCTCGCACATTTACACCTTAGCTCTACCTGGACTATGAAAACAAAAAAACTTTAATGGGTAATCCCTACAGCTGCACAGACCTGCACTTCCTCTTGGACACAGCACTGGATGGAGACTCAGGTAAGGAGCAGCTGTGTTGGCTTTAAGGAGGCTACTTGGTAGCAGAATCCCCATCAGGCCTCATGCTGAAGGGCTCCAGGCGCTCGCTCTCAGGCAGCATGTTGTTGAGGCGCTCCATCAGCGGCACTGTCTGGTCGATGCCCATCTGGATGCGTCTCAGGATCATGGACATCTCGTTAACCTTTTGGATCTGCTCGGCGTACTTGGCGTAGCGTTTCTGGCGTTCTTGCATTATGCTGAACAAGGTTTCCACTGAAAAGTCCATCTGGACGGAAACAAGCGGAGGGAGAAGGAGAGATAATCTTTGACTTTCGAGGAGACTTGATAAATCGTCTTAAAATAACTCATACATTTCTACTTCAGCGTCACCAAATACATGAAAATGATTGACATAATACAAAAATGCAAGCATCTCTCCATAATATTCAAAATGATGTGAAATCCTGACATTACCAAGAGTGTAATAAATGTGTAGAATTTCAACGTTCAATTTCATTAAAAAATAATTATTTTTTAAAAACATGTAATAAATTGTCAGTCTGTATGAAGTCTTTCATATTTGCTTGTAATTTTCATAGATTACTCTTCTTTTTTTATGATAAAGTAAATCACTTTTAATAATTTAATAATTATAACATGTAATAAAATAGTGGAGCCCAAGGCGATTGGAATGGAGGACTTTTAAATAATTGTCCTTTTAACATGTTTTTCATTGAATTATTAACAGTTAATGCTCTTTTAATGGGCACACAGTGAAATGTAGACTCTGCATTTAACCCATCCTAGTATTAGGAGCAGTGGGCAGCTTTTATACAGCCAGTGAACAGACGACCGTCCGGTTCTCAAGCCAAGTTCCTACGGACTGAGCTTCTGTTTATTATGAAACAAAGAAAACCAGCAAAGACAGGAAATATTTAGCATTTTTACTCAACAAAGGATTTCAACAATTAATTGATCATCAAAATTGATGTTAATTTTTTGGATGAAAACATGGACAATGAGAACAATAAAATTATTATATTGTGCAATATAACTTTCAACATCATGTGCATTATTACTCTTTCAATATCCTTGCCAATATTACTTGTCTATTTTAGTTTACTTACTGAATGCATCTTATTGCTATTCTATTCGGCACTTGCTTCTTATACACTTTATTTATTACTCTAAATGGAAATGGATGGCATTTATATTGCGCTTTTCCAATCTTAGCGATCACTCAAAGTGCTTTACAACACATGTCAGCACCCATGTGATTCACCCATTCACACACATTCATACAGAGCCAGAGGCTGCCAGACAATCCTTGGGGATTAACAATGTTCTATTTTATCCTATAATTAAAAAATATAATAATGTTAGTGATTTTTATATGATTTATATATTTCTTAACCATAAACCCTCTACATTCAATAGGGAACACAATAGTCAATATGGTTATTTTGGGATTGACCAATGAGAAACCCTGCATGGTAAACATCTCTTGCTGTACTTTTGTAGCCGTACCTCTTTGATCCTCTTGACCAGGGCGTTCTGGTCGAAGGCCACGGCCTCGGCACACTGGTGCAGATGGTCCTGGTAGCGGATGCAGAGCTGCAGAACTTGACCAGCATCCAGCCTTTCCAGACACACACTGCTGGGCGATGTCTGGCCACTCAGCACTCCTGTGGAGAGCGAAAAGCAAAGGACAAACACTTGACAACTGCGTAACACTTGGTAATTATTGTAATTAGCTATGCACAGGATCAGACAGAATTACCCCTTCTGGAGCGCCTACACACGAAACTTGGCTCATTATCCTCCGTATAATACAGTGCTAATGGTTTGCAGTGACAATTAACTTTGAAAATGGACTGGTGGGAACTTGTTGAAAATACATGAAACTCTTAATATCTTCATATGAAAACTGAAAAGGTGGATAAAAGATCTGCACACTCTACTGATAGCTTCCAATAAATATAATTTGATATAGCAAAATCAAAGCCAAAAAAAAAAAACATTGTGAAATTATATTAAGTTTTTTTGGAAGCCATCAGTGCAGTGAGCGGATCTGTTTTTTAATCTAACACCTGTAAAAGTTATTTAGATGTGTGCGCTATACACTCCGTTTGTCTAAAGTGGTACCTATTTCGCCTAGTGATCCAAATCAGTGTCGGTGGTTTCATGCTTTTATAAACATACATTTCTGGGGCTTCATAAATTCCCATAATTTATAGAATATCTGCCAGAGAATATAGGATGTCTGCTGTAGGTGAGCACTTGTCAAGTGTGTAAAATGTACTAGACAGCATTAGACTTAGAAGGTGTCCCTAATGAACTATTCGGTCTGAAAGATGACACTATGATTCATGTCATCAGCTTGAAGACTTGAATAATGTACCTTTTAAAAGTGGTTGAAAGGTGGGTATCTCCTGAAGCTTGATAACATCTGGGTCGTTGTGGATATTTCGCATTGACTGGGTCCCCTGAGCCACAACGACGATATCATCCATCTTTGCTTTCTGCTTTGCTGGGGAGGGCACCACTGCAAAGACAATCTTCCTGTTAATATCATCAGGCAGTAGTTACTTCATATCACCTCACCTTGTTGCAATAAGATCACTAGCTGGTAAATCTGGGAATGTTTTAAGTACGTTTTTCAAGATTTAGGAAAGCTGTTGATCCATTTAATCAGTCTTTGTATTAATACTTTCTTTGTTATTTTGAACAGTGGTGAAAGAAGTGTTCATAATCTTTTACTGAAGTAAAAGACGTAATGTCACAATGTAAACACAAGTACTATATGCAAAATGTGATTTAAGTAAAAGCACAGAAGTATTATCAGCAAAATGTGCAAATGTATCAAAATAAATATAGAGCTTAATCCCAGCTCAAATGTACTTTGAAGGCGCTTCAAACATACTGTATTGTCATCATTAATTGTAATGTTATGTTAAATAAATGTATCCTTGCTTCTTGTCTTCAATATGTATATTTGTTGATGTTTTCAATGGAGCTGCTGTGATGCAGGAACAATGTCAAACTTGATCTGACAATAAAAATATAATCATCATCAAAAGTAAATCTTCATTGGTCAGAATAGCCCATTTTAGAGTTAATTTGCGTATAAGAATGTATCTGTAGTTGTCAAGGAAATGTAAGGTAGTAACAAATACAATATATCACTGAGATGGAGTGGGAGTGTAAAGGCATAAAATGGAAATACTCAAGTAAAGAAGTACTCACTGTACTTTAGTATTTACATGAATCTACTTACTTTTTACAGATTATAATAAAGCTAGCATATCTAAATAATATGTGTGTTATGTTACAGAAGTCATCTTACCCGATGAGCTGTAATCGGAGTGTTTGTGCTCCGCGTCTCCGCTCTGCTCGGCTCCCATGGTGCCAAGGTTCGGCTAGCTGCTAGCAAGCTAGCGGTTAGCTTTCGTCAACGTTTCCAGAAACGGCAGCGAGATAAATAACCCCAAAATACCTGATAAATTGACCGTCTGTAAAGATTTCACACGACCTCCAAGCACACATACACCGAGACAACCATGTCCCGAAAGAGGGCGACTTTGAAGGCAAGGTTGGCTCTGCGTTTGGAAGCTAGTTAGCTTTGTTAGCTAACGTCAGTTTTTCCTGCTAGCTTACAGGTTAGCACACGTTCCTTTGAAGCTAAGCGAGAGCTAAGCAGACTTATGTCTTAGTGGTGAGCGACACCGACGTATCTTAAAGAATTAACCAATGTGTACAATACACGATACAACAGAAATGACAGTTCAGGACGAGACATCACTTCCGTAAATATTGATCACGAGGTCTGCCTCTTGTATCCAGACCATAATGTTCCCGCCCCCTTCTGCTGCTGAGGCCTAAAATAAAGCAGACAACTCAACTTCTCAATTCCCCCCCAATTATTGTCAGTGGTGAAGGAAGTATTCACATCCTTTAATATTACTTAAGGTAAGTTAGTAAGTAAAAGTAAAAAATACTATTGGATGGAAAAATCCAACACGGTACTTTATTACACCTAAAATAAAGAGTAAATAAACTGGTTATGTGAGAATAGAGGCAAACCACACACACATTTTTAAGAATGTCATAACATTTCACTAATTTTGGGAAAAAGTTCAAGTAACAATTAAAGGTAATATAAGGTAGGCAACACCTAATACATGCAAAGTTATGTACCTAGGAAATAGAAAGGATTGTGTCATTGATAATGAACAAAAATGTACCAAGAAATTATTGATCACCGGCAATAATAAGAGAGAATGAATCCCCTACTATAGAACAATGGTTAGAAATTATAAGATAGATTTATACTATGAAAAAAATGACCTTTCAGTTCAGAGTGAGAGAAAAGGTTTTTGTTTGTAAAAGGAAGATATGGATGATTTAGGACAGTGGAAAATGCTAAAAATCATAAGTTAACATACACAATACTTTTGGTTGTTTACACAAAAAAAAGTAAAGAAATAATAAAGTAAAAAGAAAAAGTAAAAATACCACAATGTAAAAGTACTTCCTTTAAAGTAAAGGTCCTGCATAAAAAAAAAAGATCTCTACATAAGTATGTAATCAGCAAAATACTAAGTACTTAAAGTATCACAAGTAGAAGTACTCAATGCCGAAAAATCTAAAGAAAAACAAGACCTCAAAATTATTCAAATGTATGCATGAAAAACAAACAACAATCGACTGATCAGTTCAGCTGTACATAAAAATATATGTTAATAACATGAAACATCCCGGCGAAATAAACAAGAGCCAAAACATTTTAGAAATCTGGAAAGATTTTTTCTTTTAACGCTAACATAGAAGCAGAGCCGCTGTATTTAAGACCGTCTTTGTGGTTCTTGTTATTGAACAAATGTGTACGATTTTTCACATGTAGTTTGATATAAACACAGAACAGGCTCATAAACTTACAAACATCTTTTTTTAGTCAAATCAATTCAGTAAAACAGCCTAAAACTGACCATAGAAATCACCATTTGGTGTTCAAGATAACTACTTTTCCTGTACAGATAGTCAAAAGATGAAAACACTGAGCATCACTGATATGGTCAAAGAACGAAAATGTAAGCAACATACATGCAAGGGCTTCATGAAGGTGATTTCTTCTACTTGTCCGCCAGTTTCCCATTGTCCTCTTCCACCAGAGGGTAGGGTTGCAGGTCCAGGGTCAGAATGCGGCTGAACATGCATTCATCAAACTGCGAAGAAGAGAATAACTTAGTGGCTGCATTGTCACGACATATAGAAATTAAACAGTTCTTCTCCAACTTGTAAGATGCTATAAAAGTTTGTTACATCTGAGTAGACTCCCAGCAAAGCGTCGGACTTGGAGAAAAACTCCTCCTTCAGGGAGATGACAATGATCTGCATGTTCTCTCTGGACTCCTCTCTGATGAAACTGGTCACCTGGATACAAACAAAACACCCACACAAGGGATGCATTAATATAATACATACCAATAAGATCACACAAATCTTACCATTATATTTATGATTATTTTTGTAATAAGTGAATCGGTCGTTTTTTTCAATACATCTTTTGGTAATAGTCATTGTAGTCAGAAAAAGGAGAATTCCCCCATAACTCAAAGGGATGCCTGAACATGTCCTGCTTTGTCTATCCGACAGTCCCAGAAATATTCAGTTTACAGTGATATAAAACACACAAAAGCACGAAATTCTCCCATTAGAGAGCATGGATATTACAATATTGGCATTTTTAGTTGATAAATGCTAATGTACTGTAACAATTAATTGTAATATTACCTTGCCAATGTTAGTGTTGTCCAAGGCTGCATCCACCTCGTCCAGGATGAAGAATGGAGCAGGGCGGAAGCTGAGACATGAAACCAGCGTGCCGAACAGCACAGACACAGTGAGCCAGCGACGAGGGTCAAATGTCAGAGCCACAGCCATTAAAAACTGATGCAACAAGTATTATATTATGTGTGGCAAGGGCTTTAGTGGAGAAGAATCAAAAGAGGTGAAAAAGTATTTCATTTAAGGAGAATAGTTTCAGTCCAAAAAAGAAAGAAAAAAGAGAAGCCTCAATGATGGATTCAGGGAGAAGTCAAGTGTCTTTTTAGAGTTCTTCCCGTAAAGTTAATGATGTGAAATAGGAGGATCAGCAGACTCTCCAAATTACATAGCCTTTACTTTTACTTTATTAATCCATTAATCTTTAAAAAAAAACTCATAATCATCACAAGTTAAGTACCCCGAGGCCGCGTTTTTTTTTCTTCCCAAGAAGAAAGTGTAGTTTCTGAAAGATATTTGATAGTGTCAACAACTGTGCAAATTCCTTTTTTATTTTTTGTTTTTATAGCTGTGGGGGGTGATTATCCAGCTGTCCAGCTAAATTAATATCTAGCAAAAACAGATTTTGTTAAATGATTTTGGGAAATAGGGTGGTGGTATGTCAATCTGACGTTATTATTCTGTTTATTTTATTTGTTATGTGGTGCTTTTATTGCCATTTTTAGAATCTTGAGTGATTTGTTTATCTGATTGTCGGTAACCTCAAGCATACACTCGCCACGATTTTCCAGTTTCTCCTATTATAATATGATGTACTGTAATCTAATGTAATCTAGTGTGTTTCTAGTGGCGTCAACGAGCGCCTGGTGGCCGGGTTTGCCACGGAGCCCGGCCGGGCATAGCCCGAAAAAGCAACGTGGCACCCCCCCCCTCTCCATCATGTGGGCCTACCACCCGCAGGAAGAACCGTTGGGGTCGGGTACATTGCCAGACGGGTGGCAGTGAAGGTCGGGGACCTCGACGGACCAGACCTGGGCAGCAAAGGCTGGCTCTGGGGACGTGGAACGTCACCTCTCTGTGGGGGAAAGAGCCGGAGCTTGTGCGGGAGGCGGAGCGCTACCAGTTAGATCTGGTTGGGCTCTCCTCTACGCACAGTCTCGGTTCTGGAACCGTACTCCTGGATAGGGGTTGGACTTTATTCTTCTCTGGAGTTGCTCAGGGTGTGAGGCGCCGGGCGGGTGTGGGGATACTCACAAATCCCCGGCTGAGTGCCGTTACGTTGGAGTTCACCCCGGTAGACGAGAGGGTCGCCTCCCTACGCCTACGGGTTATGGGGGGGAAAACTCTGACTGTTGTCTGTGCATATGCACCGAACAGCAGTTCAGAGTATTCGGCCTTCTTGGAGACCCTGAATGGAGTCCTGTTGGGGGCTCCAGTAGGGGACTCCATAGTTCTACTGGGAGACTTCAACGCGCACGTGGGCAGCGATGGAGACACCTGGAGAGGCGTGATTGGGAGGAACGGCCTCCCTGATCTCAACCCGAGTGGTTGTTTGTTATTGGACTTCTGTGCTAGACATGGGCTGTCCATAACAAACACCATGTTCGAACATAAGGATGCTCATAAGTGTACATGGTACCAGAGCACCTTAGGCCGAAGATCGATGATCGATTTTGTAATCGTATCATCTGATCTGAGGCCGCATGTTTTGGACACTCGGGTAAAGAGAGGGGCGGAGCTGTCAACTGATCACCATCTGGTGGTGAGTTGGGTCAGGGGGTGGGGGAAGAGTCTGGACAGACCTGGTAAGCCCAAACGGGTAGTGCGGGTGAACTGGGAACGTCTGGAGGAGGCCCATACCCAAGAGACCTTTAACTCACACCTCCGGCGGAGTTTCTCTGGCATCCCTGTGGAGGTTGGGGGCATTGAGCCTGAGTGGTCAATGTTCAAAGTTTCCATTGCTGAAGCTGCAGCGGGAGCCTGCGGCCTCAAGGTCTTAGGTGCCTCAAGGGGCGGTAACCCTCGAACACCGTGGTGGACCGCGGTGGTCAGGGAAGCCGTCCGACTGAAGAAGGAGTCCTTCCGAGATATGTTATCACGGGGGACTCCAGAGGCGGTTGCAAGGTACCGACAGGCCCGAAGGGCAGCGGCCTCGGCCGTGACAGAGGCAAAGCAGCGGGTGTGGGAGGAGTTCGGAGAAGCCATGGAGAAGGACTTTCGGTCGGCACCAAAGTGCTTCTGGCGTACTGTCCGGCACCTCAGGAGGGGGAAGCGGGGAACCATCCAAGCTGTTTACAGCAGGGATGGAACACTGTTGACCTCAACTGAGGAGGTACTCGGGCGGTGGAAGGAGCATTTTGAGGAACTCCTCAATCCGACTAATACGCCCTCTTTGATAGAGGCAGGGCTGGAAGATTATGGGGGATCATCAGCAATTTCCCTGGTGGAAGTCACTGAGGTAGTCAAACAACTCCACAGTGGCAAGGCCCCGGGGATTGATGAGATCCGTCCAGAAATGTTGAAGGTTCTGGGTGGGGAGGGGCTGTCGTGGCTGACACGTCTCTTCAACATTGCGTGGAAGTCGGGAACAGTGCCTAAGGAGTGGCAGACCGGGGTGGTGGTTCCCCTGTTTAAAAAGGGGGACCAGAGAGTGTGTGCCAATTACAGGGGTATCACACTGCTCAGCCTCCCGGGTAAAGTTTACTCCAAGGTGCTGGAAAGGAGGGTTCGGCCGATAGTCGAACCTCAGATTGAAGAGGAACAATGCGGATTCCGTTCTGGCCGTGGAACAACGGACCAGCTCTTCACTCTCACAAGGATCCTGGAGGGGGCCTGGGAGTATGCCCATCCGGTTTACATGTGTTTTGTGGACCTGGAGAAAGCGTATGACCGGGTCCCCCGGGAGATACTGTGGGAGGTGCTGCGGGAGTATGGGGTGAGGGGGGCGCTTTTGAGAGCCATCCAATCCCTGTACGCCCAAAGCAAGAGTTGTGTCCGGGTTCTCGGCAGTAAGTCGGACTCGTTTCCAGTGGGTGTTGGCCTCCGCCAGGGCTGCGCTTTGTCACCAATCCTGTTTGTGGTATTCATGGACAGGATATCGAGGCGTAGTCGGGGGGAGGAGGGGTTGCAGTTTGGTGGGCTTGGGATCTCATCGCTGCTCTTTGCAGACGATGTGGTCCTGATGGCATCATCAGCCTGTGACCTTCAGCACTCACTGGATCGGTTCGCAGCCGAGTGTGAAGCGGTTGGAATGAGGATCAGCACCTCAAAATCTGAGGCCATGGTTCTCAGCAGGAAACCGGTGGATTGTCTACTCCGGGTAGGGAATGAGTCCTTACCCCAAGTGAAGGAGTTCAAGTACCTCGGGGTCTTGTTCACGAGTGAGGGGAAAATGGAGCGGGAGATGGGCCGGAGAATCGGAGCAGCGGGCGCGGTATTGCACTCGCTTTACCGCACCGTTGTGACGAAAAGAGAGCTGAGCCAGAAGGCAAAGCTCTCGATCTACCGGTCTATCTTCGTTCCTACTCTCACCTATGGTCATGAAGGTTGGGTCATGACCGAAAGGACGAGATCGCGGGTACAAGCGGCCGAAATGGGTTTTCTCAGAAGGGTGGCTGGCTTCTCCCTTAGAGATAGGGTGAGGAGTTCAGTCATCCGAGAGAAGCTCGAAGTAGAACCGCTGCTCCTTTGCGTAGAAAGGAGCCAGTTGAGGTGGTTCGGGCATCTGGTAAGGATGCCCCCTGGGCGCCTCCCTAGGGAGGTGTTCCAGGCACAGCCAGCTGGGAGGAGACCACGGGGAAGACCCAGGACGAGGTGGAGAGATTATATCTCCACACTGGCCTGGGAACGCCTCGGGGTCCCCCAGTCAGAGTTGGCCAATGTGGCCCGGGAAAGGGAAGTTTGGGGCCCCCTGCTGGAGCTGTTGCCCCCGCGACCCGACCCCGGATAAGCGGAAGAAGATGGATGGATGGATGGATGGTAATCTAATGTAATCTAGTGTGTTTCAGCGTTTGATTGTGAGCGCAGTGTTACCTGTGGATGGCAAACACCAGGGCGAGGGCAGCGATGGCCTTCTCTCCACCAGACAGATTGTCCATGGACATGAAGCGTTTCCCCGGCGCCACGCAGTTGTAGTTGATGCCGCCGAGGTACGGCTCCTCTGGAGTCTCTGCACTGAGAATGGCCTGTAGCACATAAAGCAGGATCTTGTCATTTAAAGCATCTTGCTCTTGTTTGCAACACCTTCTGCAATGCTCAGGGCTATTGAGAATTATGTAGAAATGTAGATAAAATGTATGCAACACAAATGATGGTTTTACGTCGCACACGTAGCAACACAGACAACGTCAAACCTTCACACACACAATATGGCGCCAATGTGGACGTTCTTCAGCAAGATTGACAAAGGTGTAACTTTGCAATTTGTTATACATCCAAGTCCCAAATAAGCTGTGGAAGAACAACCCTATTGGTTTGTTATGTTTAAGACTATCATGTACAATCACGTAACGCTACGAGTACTTCTTTTTAAAATCTTTTTGCAGGAATGACCTTTTTTCTTTGGATTGGATCTTTGGGAGATTTTGTTCCCTGCACCACGAAGGAGACAAAGCAAGTGGTGTGTTGCCTTCTATTCTACTTTTCCTTTTTTACAAACATGGCTGTGTTGGAGGCAGGAGAAACAACCAAAATGCAGATATACACAATAAAAACAGAAAAACTTGAGAGTGCTGTTCCTGTGATCGAGGATTTGTTGCTTCACCTGGGCGCTGTTGTTCCTGCATATTCTTTTGTAGATCTGGTCGATAACGACAGACACGTGTTCAAAGCACCGGGTGAAGAGGTGTAAGCGCTTGGCTTTGACTTGCTCAAACTCCTGATTGCATTTTCTGGCTGCTTTGGTGCTGGCATCAAACGCTGAGTGAGGGACAGGAAACAAAGGTGAATCAGCCGTCCAGGTACTTTAGTTATCATATTACAACTCAGTATTATTACAACTTTAAACTATAGAAAACATCCAGGTGGGAATTAAATACTGAATAATTTCAACATGGACAGCTGACCACTGAGATGTTAAATATATAAACTAAGTGATTTTTATTAGATAAATATTTTTTAAAGGATTATAGAAGATATATTCCACCTATCAAGACTCATTTTGAAATCAAAAACTTCATAGATACCGTCTGTCACTCCCTGTAACTTGTCCTTCACCTCCCTCATCTTCTCCAGAGCTTTCAGGTTGGGGGCCGTGGTGCGATGCAGCACTCCCTCTACGCCGGAGACCGACTCCTTCAGCCTCTCCATGTAGGCCTCCACCTCCTCCTCTGCCTGCAGACTCTGTACACACATTTCAATGCATGTTGTAGATACATTTCTGGTCATAGGGATAAACAGAGAGAAAATTAGGACAATGATGAGGCTTCATGTCTCACCCTGAGCTCTGCCTTCAGGATTGAGTAGTCGATGACTAGTCGTGCCTCTCTCTCATAGATGTTCATGGTGTTCATGGTTGAAGTGCTTTCAGATTCTGTGTCCAGCTGCAGGACAAGAATCAGTGCTTACAGTCGGTTCATTACTTCTTTAGTTTCTCAAAAATCAGCAGGGTTTCACAGTCTTCATTACTCTAATGTGAGAGGTTCTGCAGCTTCTTTTATTAAATTCATTTTTTTCAAAATATGATCATTTGAGCTGAATTTATTATCCAATACTTTGACAAAATACAGAGGAGACAAAGAGTCTTACCTGGATCTCAGTGATTTCATTCAGGCTCCCTGACAGCAGAATGATGGGCAGACTCTGGATCTTGCAGTCCAGCAGCATGTTGTGTCTGGCCAAGCGTTTCTGTTCCAAGGACGTCTCTGCACACATCGCTTCCCGCTGAAGCTTCACCAACTCTCTAAGAGACAGAGAGACAGAAAGATCTGGCCTTGGCATCAAAGATTTCGCCCATCTTCTCAAATCAAAATCAATCAACCATCACCAATATCCTTTTTAAACCAGAAATGAATCACTGCAAAGGCAAGATCTTAAAAAAATGTTGTTTCCTTGTGAACTTAAGGTCTTTAAATGTCAATGTTCAATCTTATAAATACTACAGAATAAAACAACCATGGTTGTTATCTAGTGTTAATCCATCTGTGGCAGTAATAGGATGTTTTAATGCTGTATTTATGGTGTTGGGGTCACCCTTTTGCACAACTTTTCTGGGGATGAAGGATTTTGAAAAAATATTTAATTGCAATTATTTTGACTGATATGATTTAAACTGACTGATATGATTTTTTTTATATGATTTGACTGATATGATTTATATTAAAGCGAATAATAATTTTTACATCATTATTCTCATTTGAATTGGAAAAGCAATTAAAATGATCATCTGTACCAAACAAAGATGTTTTCTTAAGTCTGTAAAATATGATGTGTAGGCCAGGACATCTCTGCAGCGCCACAATATTTGATGTAAAATAGTATTTTGACACACCTTTTTGTCTTTAACAAATATTGTGGCTTCAGTGAAAATTGAAGTAGGCCATATGGCGATTTAGGAAAATGTTTAAATTATTGTTAAGCCCTAGACTTTTTCTGGCCATTTGTACAGGGGAAAGACTGTAACAGCAGCAGTTAACAGCAGGTAGTACTAGTAGTGAAAGTAATAATAGTCCAATAGCACAGTAAGTAGTATTAGCGGTAGTGTTACTTGTTGATGTCTTGGAGGCTCTGGGTTTTCTGGTCCAGCTCAGACTTGGCAGAGGCTACCTGGCACTTCTTGGACAGCAGCTGGTTCTTCAGCTCCAGCTGTTTGCTCTGACCCTCCTCCACCGCCGCCAGCAGCTTCTCCTCATCCTGACGGGGAATTGAATCATGAGACTGAAAATGTCTGCTGAAAACCACGGTGTGTCCAGAAATAGCTGTTGTTGGGTAATAAATATTTGCCATGTTCGTTAGCAACTAAACCTGTTATTCTGGCCACCTTTGACTCATCTTACAGGAGGCAGTTTGACGCCGATAGCACAGAATGAATGCTTTGGATGACTACCTTCCTCTGCTCGGCCATGGTTCTCTCCTCCTTGTCGATGGTTTGCTCCATTTTGTTGAGCTTCTTCTTCTGCTGCTCCAGTTGGCCCTGTTCGTACTCCAGCTGTGCATTCAAGCGAGTGCACTGACTCTCAAACTCCAGCCTAAAAGGAGATATATTCAGGTGTTTATTTTGGGAAACAAGATTTTACCAATTTGCTAAACATTGGCAAAAAGTACATTTTTGTTTATTACATTATTTTATTATAGCTTAATGTATAATGGAAATACACTTAGTGTCATAATAAGGATAATTTAAGAAGCTAAATCAATTAAGGAAAACAACAGGGAATTTTATAAAAATTTAAAAGTGGATCTCATTGGGAATTGTTCCAATATTTTAAATCACAAATGCAACATCTTAGATAATGTTGGACACCTAAAAAAATGTTTATTTTAAATGTTATAGACATTTGGTGATTAGTCATACTGTGGTTGTATTAAAAAAAGCCATTTAAGATATCTTGTGTGTTTTTCTTAGTGATCTGAAATCATACAGATTTCTTCACATATAATCGTAATATATGGGAAACTACTCTTCTTTTCACTCCAAGTTATTGTTTATCATATATTCATCACAGGTTTGGCTGGTTAACTTCAGCACATACAGTATGCTCCTGGAGATGCTGCCGTGTGGTTTGTCGTACCGCTTTTTGTCAAGCTCTGTCTGATGTTTCAGGTTCTCCTGCTCGTACTCTCTAATGCTGTCCACACTGATCTCAGCACAGAAGGCAGAAAACACCAAGTCCTCCTTCTAAACACACAGAGCAAATCAAAAATCTAATTTAACTAACCTCAGGAAGAGCAACAGGGCAGGGAGACAGAGAGACATGCAATAGATGTGTGAACAGAAAAGACCAGCATAGTAAAATTACAGTACTGGCAATCAGGATGACAAAAATATATTAAGGTCGTAAACATATGAAGGATATGGATCCGGGAAGACGTCGAGCAACTTAAGGTGTTAAGTACATGCGGCCAGTCACAGAAGATTTGGCAACTAAGTTTGCCTACAGGTGGCTTAAGCAGATGTCAGTGAAATACTTTTCTTTAGCACTTGATCCCGTTAGCCACTCTGTTGTATGCCAGTGGTTCTGACCCAAAACTCCTGGAACTGTACCAATGCCACCTTATGAGATGCAATATGGCAGTGAGACTGATGAACATACACCAACCTGCTTTTATTCAGTTCTATTACGGCTATTAACCGAAACAGTATTGACATGACTGGTAACCTCAGCATGATTGTCAAAACTGCAGTCAAACAGGCTGAGGACGGTGCTCAGGCAGCAGTACCTGGTTGATCCTGTCTCTGATCTTCCTCATCTCTGTATCTTTTGCCTCCACGCTCTCCTGCTGCATCTGGATCTGATAGTCCAGATTTGCTAATTCACTCTCCATACGAGAAATCTCCTGAAAACAATCAGCAGGAGATGGCGAGACAAAGAACTGTTAATCTGTCTGACACAATATATCCTTGTACGTCTTTTACACTTTGGGATTTCAAGTGATACTGAAACACAGGGGCTCTGGTTTACATGTACGCATACAGTAGAGCCATGTCAAAGAACAGTTTCAATTATGATATTACATTTGAGAAAATCTAAGTTCTGTGATCCTACCGCTTGGCATTGAAGGATGTTTTTCTTACGAATGTTATCCAGCTCAGTTTTGGAGTATTTCAGGCGGGTTTCAGCACCCTGAGCCTGAGCAATGATCTGTTTCAGGTCTGAGTCCTTCCGCTTCAGCTTCATCAAATCCTGTCACAGGACCAAAACACAGACTGAAAGTGATTTGCGAATAATTTCTACACTCTTTCATAGAAATTTAATACGAGAAATATACAGTGTGTATATGACAAGGCGTATAATATCATTTTTGAGTTACGTGAAGACTCAAAATCCTTTACTTTGGTCGAGACTTTTAAGGCTTTAAGTTTACATGTCATGATTTTCAAAAATATTTCACATTTTGTGTGTTCACTCACGCGCATCTCTGCTATCAGCTGGTCCTTGCGTTCCTTCAGCCGCATCATGTCCTTCTCGTCCCAGAGACGAGCTTTGGTCCGCAGGTAACTGGAGCCTCCAGAGATCGTGCCTGATTTTGAAAACAGCGTCCCGTCCAGAGCTACCGTCTACAGAAAACACATCTGATTACGCTTCTGCTGGCTGTAACGGCCACCATGTCATTCAGGGCTGCAGGTGGTAATATTTCTAATGTGGCCTTTTTCTAGTATCATTATTACTTAAAGTTTGAATTTCTACCACAAACATGCAAATCGATATCAGGCAGTGAGGACCAGAATTTTACTTACTTTCCTGAATGAAAACTGTAAGAAAGTTATATACGACACTTTCCAAAGACGCCTTTTTTTTCTTGCAAAATGTATGACTTTATAATCTTCCAGATATTACTTATTTTCTTGTAAAGCTACAGCTTTAATGAAATTCAGTTTTTTCTTGTAATAAAATCCCTCTGCTACGGCTCTGTAATTTTTTTTTTCTTACCTATAATGAATCTAATACACTGTTGTACCCCCCCCCCTCAACAATGCCTACTCCTTATTTGAAAATGTACAACTCAATTTTGTAATTTTAATGTATTGTCAGGTATACCTAATGGAGCAAGACCCCTAAGACGACAAAAAGACTCTTCTGCAATGAGCATTATGACTGAACTTAAACAAAATGTCTTATGCTTTTGTTATTTGTTTTTCACTTGGATGGATTAAGCTGCAATGTTTGTGTCTGAGGGCCAAGTTTACCTTAATGCGCTCCAGCCCGTCAAAGGCCACACTCCTTGCTTCTTTGATGGTCTCACACACCAACGCGTTGCCACAGACAAACTGCACCACTTTCTTCAGCTGGGCGGCACCTGTGGCACTGTTAACCTGTACAACATCGACCACCATCTTGGCACCGGGCACCTCCCTCAGCCGCTCAATCAGAGGACTCACCTGGTACACACAGTAGTGACGGTTATCATCGACTCTATATATGCATGTGTGTGTACCGCAAATATAAGATTCTGCATACTGAAATACACGGATAACTTCACGCTTATTTTCCATTTTGCATTTTCATCCATCCGAAAAAACAGTACTTACATCCAAGTAGTCAATGGGGAGGATGGTCTCGCGTTCAGCTCGCTCCTCCTTGATGAACGAGATACAGTCACGGGCCACTTTCTCTGAGGCCACTACAATGGCATTCATGTAGTAGCCAAACACCTTGATGACAGCCAGCTGGTATTTCTTATGGATGGGGCTGCACAAGTCAGACAGACGACCAAACTGGGACAGAAAATAAAAATAAATACTTTTAAATTTTTTTTTAATGGTTTCAGAATAATTTTGATGTTTACAAATAAGTATCTGGTTCACAAGGATTCACCTAAAAAACTAAACAAATTTCTCCCTAAAGATGCAGTCAGACATCAGGCAGCACAAAAAATAGCGCTCAGTAGGAAATTAAGACAGACAAGGGACTTGAAATTATTAAATTGTAAACGACGAATGACAATGAACTAAATTGGTTGATAGTTACAGTAAATTTTAATGAAGCTTGAAAACATTTTCTTTTGATTTGCAGGGATTACATGTAGGGATTAATTCATATTCCAGGAAACTAGAGCATGGGGATTGTTTGATATCAAGGAGGTGACTGATGTTACTGTCAGGGCTGTGCACCTCCAAGGTGCTGATTCTACTGCTCAGATAAATAACCTTCCTTGTCTAATCTTTGACTTTACCTGTTACCTAACATACACATATACACACACACACACACACACACACACACACACACACACACACACACATATATACACACACACAGCCTGTGAGTGTTTCCTAGTCTTGAGTTCACCTGTCATAGACGCTTATACAAGAGAAAAGCTATTTTAGTTCTGTTTGTTGTTTTCTGATCCATAAATCTTATGGTTGCCAAGTGAGATTAGTTAGATAACACTTGTTGGTTGTAGTGTTTTTTGTTTAATTAATTAATTTCTTAAACACACCTTCAGTCTTCTGCCTCTCACTGCCTGGGGTCACAATTACCCCTACTCATTATGCCCTCTTACCACAGTTTCAGGATAGAGTCTGCGGAGCTTCTCGAGCAGCTCTTTGCGCTGCAGCTGTCTTTTGCTCTCCTGGCTGTCCAGACGGGCGTTCCCCAGCTCCTCCAGCACCTGGCCCAGCTCCTGGTTCACCTCCTCGCTGCGCTGGCGGCCTCGCTGCAGCTCTGCACTCAGACCTTCCTCCTGCTGACTGTATTCTTTAAGGGATGACCTGAAGCATAAAGGAACTCGATAACATATGCTCAGTTTCCTTCTGTGGTGTTGCATCCTCATTCCAAAGTTTATAATGTGACACTGATGAATAATCCTGACAGTCAGGGGCAGACAGGGTTTTTATTGCACATGACATACTTGCAGGATTTGGTGTACTCTTCAAGCTTTTCTGCTCTGCGTGTCAAATCTTCAAGCTGAGTCTGGTTGTTCCTGATGGCAACCTAGAACAGATGATGTTCCAAGAGTTTTAAAATTAATATATATTTTATTTTTGATTCACTCTCACTGCTCTTGTGTCATTTTCAGTCACAGCAGGTAGCTGATTTTAGATGAAAACCTCTAAAAAGCCACTGTACACTAACTGCTCAGCACCAAAAGGCAGAAAGACAAAGTTAGAGACTAGTGAACATTGTGGAGCATTAAGCAGCTAAAGAGTCAGATATTTCCAAAAGGAGTTGGCAGAGACCAAACATGGAGCTAAAAGAGAGTGAATATTAAACTGAAATTCATCAGGTAGACACAAACACAACTCCAAATGAATGATAATGTTACTCCGTAACTCTTGAATATGTAAATAATCAACTTCAAGTGACGAAATGCAAATGTTGTGTTCAAAGAAATCAGTTATTGCAGTGTGAAACGTATTGCATACACATGTCTTTCAGCAGCTGTCCAATCCTGGGTCATTAACTTCTAAAGATGTGTAGTGGCAGCATAAATCTCCAACTGACAGTACCTCCACTTCCTTCTTTCTGCGCTGGTCAAAGGCCATCTTCTCTTGGTCTGCTCTCACCTCCCAGTGCAGTTTCTCTGCCTGCTGGCTGAGGACGGCCCCCTGCTTTCGGGCCAGCTCCTTCAGCTCTTTGTATCGCTCTAACTGTGGCAGAAATACATGCGAAAAACACGCCGAGGGTGTGATCACAAGGGCAGGTTTTTTTTGCCCATTTTGTCTGATCTAAAGATGGGATGATGTAAGTTGATTGTGGTGAATTTCCATTATCGGGCATGCAGGGGGACCTTATGATTTATGATTACCTTATTTACGATTGTTTGTTTCATGTAATTGCGACATGAAATGTTCACATTGTTCCATGCGGAGTCTAGGCCTCTATTCTCAAACTTCAGATAACTTACTGTATCAGGGTGTCCCATTTTACATGTATCCATTACATGTATGTCTTATGATTTTACTTTATTTGAACTGTTTTGTGAATAAAGTGAAACTGAACTGAGATCAAGTGTGGCCTGAAAAAGTGCAGCTCTGCCAAGGGGTTAAATGATCCTTGCATACAGTCCACTGGGTTATCCACTGGTGCATAAAACAAAAACGTTATATCCGTGGCCTCCAACCTCAGAGCAGGTATTTTTTACATCATGGTAACTGACTTCTGGTTTGACTGAACTCACCTGATCCTCATCCAGCTCGATGTCTCTCCCCAGGGAGGCTCCCTTCTCCTGCACCTGCTTCTCGTAGTTCTTCCAGGTCCGCTCCAGTTCAGAGATCTCCTGCCGTCCCTCTGCCAGCTCTTGGTCTTTGATGGCCATCAGCCTCTGACTCTTCCTCAGGGCATCACGGATCTCCTCAGCCTTCTTCATGTGATGGGAGGCGTTTACCTTTGCTTTGATGTAGTGGGATCGACACTGGGACAGAATATGCTCCTGGGCGCTGAGAGTGAGAGGAAAACCTAAGTTAATTCTGTTTAATGGCACAGACCGCCTATATATTTATATCATATGCCAGTTCCATTAGAGCTAAACAAATGCTGTCATCAGAGGATTGTTAAACATCCCTACATGAAGCAACAAAACAGCTGGTGATGTACAAATTAAATAAATCCATTCACTATACTTTATGATATACTGGTAAAAAAAAATTCTCCCACTGTTAAAAGTTTTCAAATCCACACACACCGGATCTCCTTGTCTATGTGCTGCTGCTCTCTGGTGAGGCGTCCATGTTCCTTCTTGTAGGTTTTGACATTCTGCTCTGCGTTCACCAGTTCATTGTTCTGAGCAGCTGCAGCCTGCTGTTTCTCCATCAGGGTGTCGCTGAAGGTGCTGATGCCCTTCTCATTGTTGTAGAGTTTAGCCAGGCTCAGCTGCAGGCGGTTTTGCTCAAGCTCGTCCACCAGTTCCTGGTACCTCTGTGCCTGGAAAAGTGGAAGGTGGGGGGAGAAGTTATTCGATGGGCAGGAAAGAAAAGCTAAGGCCACTAAACTACAGTCCAGTTGATGCACACATACATCAATAATTTAGGGCACCATAAACGTATTTCTGCTGCAACATCAACAGAGACAGCGTGGGTTGCACCACAGACTGAAAGCCAGCATTAAAACTCCATAAGAGACTAAACATTCAATTGAATCAAAACAACAAAGTTTTTAAAAAAATAGCAGGTGGATTTTCAGAGTAGCGGTCACAGCACAGGGTGAACTATGATTTTTTATTTTTGTTAGTTTGTCTCTGTATTGAACATTGTGAAGAGACAGACAGCAGGTCATGAACAGTCTTACACAATCTAACACAATTAAAGATTTCACTGTGTAAAAAGGTAAAAGTCATTCAAATTAAATATGAAAAGTAAATCAATTACATTAAATATAAAAAAATAGGTATCTACACATAACAAATTAATAATAACATCAAAAACGTCAATGTACCTCAATCAGGGGCTACAGAAAATAATTCTTTAAAATATAAAAATTTACTTTTTTTGTTTGTCATAAGCACTTTTGCACTTTTGAATTGAATTCAATTAGAACATTTTAAAGTTTGGGAAGGACTTCTTGAAGTTTTCGAAAAGTGAAAGTATAACTTTTGTCATTTAACGCAAAAGTTTATTATTACATTTGAATTTAGTGATGTCTTTCGGAACAGTTTTTATAGAATGTCCAGTCTTGTTATAAACTTGTCTATGTCTCACTAAAACACAAATAAGAAGGGGCAACATCTATGTCAATACATCTAAAAATGATTGTGTTACATGGGTAGTAAACTATGATTTTGTGGTGATCTTAGCCAATCTCTGGCATGACATCAGGTTACATACGTACATATGGCAAGAACCTTCTTTCACCAAATTCAGAAAGTGTTTAAATATGAATTAGATAATACTATGACCAATATAGCTATATTTTTAAATACTACAGCCTGAGAAATACAGCCATCAATTCAGGACGGGGGAATTCATATCCATTATAATGTGCTACTTTGCAGTCACATTGCATCACATTTTGACCACCTGTGCCTACGGTGCAGTCCAAACATTCGCAGCATTTTATGACAATACAGGCACAGCTACATCAGAAAAATTGTGGCTTGGCTCATTGAGCGCAAAATCAAATCTGAGAGCAGTTTAAGTGTTGCTATGCATCAACCAAAATGCTTGTCTGATGGTCCAACAGCGTCTGAAACGTATGTTTAATGTACTTGAAGTGTGCACTGTGCAGCTGTATTATCTAGGAAAATAGATGTCGGGACTCTGTATCGGCAGACACTCAATATTAAATGACTCAGATCGGGGGCAAAGAAAATTGATGGAGACATCCCTAAATAGTACTGTAGTAGCATTTTGTCTTCCACTTAGGAAAATTAATACTCAGCCACCTGCTCTCACCCAGACACTTAATTTGTCTGTGAGTGCTTATGAATGTAGCTGGCAGGAAAAATAACTGCACAAGTGTGGTGACTTTGGGGATTGGAGTGAACTAGCCACTTGGTTTACAGCAAGATTATATTGCTCTTTTTGTGTCACTTTACCTCTATTTTTTCCTGGAAGACCTGTTTCCTCTCGACAGTAGCTGATTTCTTCTTGTTGAAGTGAAATTGTGTGTCCTCTTTGGCCTTCAGCAGAGCCTCTTTCTTCTGATCATACTCTGCAGCATATTCTTTCGACTGACTGATGCACTCGAACATCTTGGTCCTCTCCTTTGGGTCCTTCAGAGCTATGGACTCCACTGCCCCCTGGTGAGGAGCGTAATGAGTAACAGACTTGTTTGTAAGGCATTATTACTGCCAGTCATTGTAATGCCTAAACGGTGCACATCAGGACCAGTTTTTAAAGCAAGTCCCTACGTAACTCTTTTACAGAAATATTATTAAAAGCAGCAAATGAGATACAACCCCACAATGCTGTGTATATTCTCCAACATACAGCATTATGTGTTGTGCTGCTGTATCCTGTCCTGTTGTCTCTCCATAACAATAATTAGTACCCATATCAAGCTCTTTTTTTGTATTATGTATTCAGTCACAGTACTTGACATTAATTTAGCTACAGAGTTCTCGACAGCCTGAAAATTGTTGCAGAAGAAAATGTAAATATAATGGGTATATATACATCTAATCTTAATATCTCCTGTTTCACAAATATTATACACTACGCACAGCATGTTTTCATGTGTATCTACACCAGTGTTTATGACAGTGTTTACCTGGAACACCAGACAGTTTCGAGCTTTGGTCACAATGCCGATCTTCTTCAGCTCCTCCAAGTATTTGGCCAGAGAGACATGTACGCCATTGATGCGATGCTCCGAGGAGTCACCTAAGACATAAGATAATTGGCAGTTATGGCAGCAGTTAAAACTTTTTGGAAAAAGCTACTGTACTTCTTTCTACTTAATTGTACTAGGGGTACCTGGGTACATATGTTTTCTTCCTTTTGCAACCCTTTTAAGATAATTTTAAGGCCAAGTACAACTGAATTGTGCATCCATTTAATTTTTAATAACAACATTTTTGATATTCTTTCCAGGACTGTAAGACTGGCAAACTTAAATACGTTACTGCAAACACACTAGAAGCAAGAACCTGTGTCATTTTATTATTATGACTACATTATGTATAGGAAGAAACTTTATGTAGAGCTGCAACATCAATCAATCATTTTGATAATCAAAGTCTTCATAAAACAATGGCAGAAAATGCTGCTTTCAGCCTGTCAATTGTGGAGATTTTCCTTTTCACTGTTATATATCATATTAAACTGAATATCTTTGGGTTTGGGACTGACAAAACAAGATATTTAAAGACATCACCTTGGACTTTGAGAAAAGTGGGATGAACATTTTTCACAATTTTCTTACATTGTATCGACCAAACGATTAATCAATTAATAATCCTTAGCTGCAACCCTGCTTTAATCCCCTTAGCCTGCCCTCCATTGACACATATGTGGCTTTCTTAACGGTCAATTATAAATAATATGTGCAGATAAACTAAACTCGTATCGTGCTTTCTGTCGCATAGATTGTCCATGCTGTATTTTTAACTATGTTGTTTGTTCTGTACACTCATCACCTATTGCACATCTGTCCGTCCTGGGAGAGGATCCTCTTTAATATTATATATATTATATATAATATATAAGAGGATCCTCCTCAGTTGCTCTCCCTGAGGTTTCTTCCATATTTCCCCCTTTTAATTGTGGGGTATCTTTTTTATCTTTTTTCCTTGTGCGATGTGAGGGTCTAAGGACAGAGGGGGTCGTATCCTGTACAGGCTGTAAAGCCCACTGAGACAAATGTATAATTTGTGATATTGGGCTATATAAATAAACTTGATTTGACTTGATTAAACTCATTAAACTGACCTAAAATGCTCCGGCAGAAGACGGTCTCCTGGTCCTTGTCGTCGCAGTACCGCAAAGCGACGCGGGCGGTGCCGGGCACCGGCCGCCCGATGTGGGCTCCGTGTATCAGGTCCCTGAGGTGCTTCACCCGGAGACTAGCAGCCCGCTCACCCATGGCGAAGCTTATGGCGTCCATGACATTGGACTTGCCTGGAGTTATTTTTACATCTTCAGTCATTGCATTTAACACTTAACTTAATGTTATACTTAAGTTTACTAAACTAACCTCCATTTAAGGAGTGGCCTTGTAAAATTAACATCATCATACATTTCCCCCTAAAAAAAATATATTTTTTACACAAAACAATTATGTTTATCTAACATTATGGTTTTTAATTAACTCCAATATTATATTCAGTGATTTGTATATAGTTCATGCTCTTAAAAAGAGACAAATTATGAAACAAAAATGAATATTAGCGGAATACTAGCTTACTATTAACACAACTAAGCTAACATGCTAGTAGCATCGAGAGCTAACGTTAGCTAACTAGAGAGCTAACCGTGTAAAGAGTTCACTTACCGGAGCCGTTTGTGCCAATTATACAATTAAATCGCATGAAAGGACCGATCACGTTCTTCCCTCGCCACGACTTGAAGTTTTCTATATCAATTTGTTTAAGATAGCCCATTTTAATATCACTTTATATTGCGAATCAAGCTGCTAATTTAGGTATCAAAGCCACCAAACGGTGCAGCTAGTGAGAGGCGGGAAGCACAATGAAGATGAGTTTTTTCTTTTTTTTTTACAGTTGAATATCAGTTGTATCATATTTAAACATAGAAAAATAAAAATATATAAACATAAAACAACCTCTTTTTTTTCCTCTAATTGTGTATAGAAAAAATAATAATAAAATAATAAAATATTATTTATTATGTAATAAAAAAATACTGATATTTTGTAGTCAAAATGTTACTTAAGTACAGCATCAAAATATATTTAAAGTACCAAAAGTTACTCATTATGCAGAATGGCTCATTTCAGAATAATATATATTATTGTATTGTATTATGATCATTGATGCATTCATCACTTTTCAATGTTGCAGCTCTTAAAGGTGGTGCTAATTTAAATTATTTTAATCCATAATATTAACTCTAAATGTATTTTTGATGATGCTTTATATTGACAATCTAAATCTGCAAAATAACTAAAGCTTTAAAATAAATGTATTGCAGTAAAAAGTACAATAAAAAAAAAAAGTACAATATTTACTATGTATGTACATACATATAATAACAAAGTATTAATAACTAAGCACATTTACAGAAGTACTGTACTAAAGTACAATTTTGAGTTACTTGTACTTTACTTGAGTATTTCCATTTTCTGCTACTTCATACTTTTTACTCTGCTTCATTTATTTGACAACATTAGTTACTTTGCAGATTCAGATTATTAATACATAATATAAATCAACTAATAAATGATAAGGTATATTTTGGATTAAGCTATCTAGCAGTTTATAGCCTAAATAATTATATTTAGCTCCACATTTACCTGCTGCAACATTACAATGGCAATAATTAATGCATCAACAATTATAATCCAGTACTATAGTATATATTATTCTGAAATTAGTCATAATGAATACTTTTACTTTATTAAAGAAGTAAGATTTCAAATGCAGGTGTTTTTACAATGAGTTATTGCTACTTTTATTTAAATAAAAGATCTGAATACTTTTTCTACCACTGATAATACTATTGTACTAATATGTACTAGTATTATTAAAAAAAAGTGTCAAGTAATTACAACCCAAGTCATGTATAAAATACAGTATTTCCTCTAAAGTGTCAAGTAAAGGAACACTTTCACACACTGTTTATCCTTATGTGTAAAACAATTATACACAGAATGCTAAAAAGGAGTACCAGAAACTCAGACAAATAAAATATTCATGACTTTATTAGTCAATATTAAAGTCAGATGTCACACATCAGCATAGAACGATGAGAAATGTGTTCTGTGTCAATTGATTTAAAGGCCCTTCCACGGGTTATAGTGATCAATAAGGATGATCCCGGACGTACTCCATGAGGTGTTTCAGAGCCAGCCAGGTCTCGGAGGCGGTGGGGATGATCTGATTGGCTGGCAGGATGAAACCATAGCGACCGGTGTCCCTCAGCTCGAAGGCAAAGGAGTACTTGATGCCGACGTCGTAAGACCAGTCGATGCTGCCGCCGCTGGCTTGATCTGAGGGGAGAGGAAGACGTGAGGACAGGATGGTAGACGCTCTAATAACCAGTGGTGAAATCTGGTGAAAATTAAGGTTTTTTTCAAGAAAATTAAGGTTTTTTTTTTTTTTTACATCCAAGCTTTTTTCATGAAAATGAAGGGGTGTTTTTTTTAATACAATTTTTTTCCCATGATAATGAAGTTTTTTGACATCCAAGCTTTTTTCATGAAAAAATTAAGTATTTTTTCTCATTCAAGCTTTTTTCATGAAAATGAAAACTAAGGTTTTTTTTTACTTAAAGCTTTTTCCCATGAAAACTAAGTATTTTGACATCCAAGCTTTTTTTATGAAAATTAAGGTTTTTTTTTTTTTTATTACAATTTTTTTTCCCATGAAAATGAAGTATTTTAAAATCCAAACTTTTTTCATGAAAAAATTTAGTTTTTTTTGACATTCAAGCTTTTTTCATGAAAAAATTTTGTTTTTTTCACATCCAAGCTTTTTTCATGAACATTAAGGTTTTTTTTAATACAACTTTTTTCCCCATGAAAATTAAGTATTTTAACATCCAAACTTTTTTCATGAAAAAATTAAGTATTTTTTCACATCCGAAAGAAAAGTTACTCACAGATGATGTTGCAGATGCTTCCAACCTTGTATCTGGTGCCATAGAGGGAAGTGAGTTTCTGTACTGCTGCTCTGCCAACAGAGTCCTTTAGGGAACAAACAAAGGACACAATACTGTAGTTATGCACAGTGCACAGATAATACTGGAGCAGAAGAAAAAGATCAGTATGGAGGAGTGCTTTTTAAGGTTTCCACTCGTGATTTAGACACCCTCAGGAACTTTCAAAGGTTCAAACATCCTCTTGCAGAGTTACAAGTCAAGCCAATTTTGTTTATATAGCCTAAAACCAATAATTCTCCTCAGAGGGCTTAGTTACATATGAGGACTGTTGGTCCATTGGGCAGTTTTTCAGCATTAATATGCACAAAAACTTGAAGAAGAATTGCTGAAAAAGAGGATTCCTGGCTGCGTTAAAGGAGATCATGTCATGTCTAAGTAGTGATTCATTTATAATTGGTCAATGCATCAATCCTGGAGCAAATAATGTGAATTTTCAGCAATAAAACTTTGATTAGATAAGAAATTGTAACCCCAAGTTGTACAGCTAAGGCTGTTATTCTGCAGTCAAAAGGCAGGATATTACTTTTTTAAAATCCTCATTGAAGGATAACAGAGACAGATGTTTCCATATCAGGTTATAATAAAAATGTAGCTGCCTCTGTGTTTTAACTCTCCTGTGTGTCAGCTACTTGGTTTCATGAGACAGTGTTCACAGTAGAAAAAGGTGTCAGATTAAATTTGCCATGTGCCTCCTCACAATTTACTCTTTATGTTTTTTCCTTCCTTACCAGCTCAGGCTGATGGGGCACGTCCTTGCAGGAGTAGCCGTAGGGGTACATGAGCAGCTGTGAGTAGGCATGGACGGAGATGAAGGACTTGAAGTTGCCGTGGCTCTGGATGAGGTTCACCACGTTCTTCACCTCAATCTCAGAGTGAGCCGACGTGCCGTGGTAGGAATCAGAGCAGGGGTTCCTGCTGGCTCCGGGGCCTGGAGGGAGAAATAAATAACAACATAAATGCACAATCTTACATGCTGCCAGTTTATCAGGTACAACTCGTTAAAACTAATGCATTTAATGCCAAAATTACTTTAGGCTCGTTTTATATTTAGCTCAAAATCTAGTACTTACACAACTATAAAGTTCATTCATTCATTTCCTGTCTTTTTTTTTTGCTTACCACCAAAGCCTGCATCCCAGTTCCTGTTGGGATCGACTCCACGGCAATTGGAGCCGGAGTTTATGGAGCGGGTCTTACGCCACATACGGTTCTGTACATCACACAGTTGTAGTCAGTCAGGCCAAAATGCACAAAACTTCAAGTATTTTCATATGTTTTTAGCATCTAAACTGGTTTTATCAACCATATTTCCCTCTCAAATATCCACCTCACATTTAAAAATGTCAAAATAATGTGTTTTGGTAAACACAACACAATAAACAGGAGATAAGAGCAAAGATGTAGCAGGTTTTAAAAGTCCAACATGTACCCTTTTAATGATCGTGACTTACATTTGAGTGGGTGTAAGCGTAGCCGTCAGGGTTGGCCAGGAGCAGCATGTAAATGTCCATGGTGTTCAGAAGGGAGGTCAGGGAGGCGTCGGTGCCATAATCAGTGGCAATCTAAGCAAGAACAACAAGGCTTTTATTTTGTAGAAAAGACATTCTCAGAAAAGAAAAAGGAAAGCTATTTTTAATATCTTATGCAGTTAAGGTGACAGTTTTATCCAGAGTTAACGATGCCTGCAAAAATGTATTGATTTTTGTCAACTTACATATTATTCTAAAATATATTTAGTATCAGGGCTGCAACTAAAGATTGTTTCCATTATCTATTAATCTGAGTTTTTCGTTGATTTGAAAATGATATTCAATTTACAATGAAATATGACCAAGAAAAGCACATTTAAGAGTTAAAAAGTGTGCCATTATTATACTAAAGTTAATTAACACAAATGATCAGAAATAATGATCAAGATCTCCATTATGATTGTTGTACTGTTGTTATGTCCTATTGACTATTGCTGCTCTGCATGCGTCAACATTTTTATTCTATATTCAGTATTGCATGGCTGTGTTTTGTTGCTTCATGTTGCTTGGCTACATGTATAGTGGATATTATATTGATGTATTACTGTACAAATATTTTAAAACATTTTCCCAAAGGACTACACATTAATATCAGGCAACTGGCACATTTACAGTAATGCTTATTAATGTGCGGTGTACTTATGAATATTTTATTTTATTTTATTTATTTTATTTATTTTATTTATTTTATTTATTTTATTTATTT
>CALSCE010009442.1:2661029-2676804 GCA_943593645.1 Bovichtus variegatus | reverse complement strand
CACAGTAATACACACAGTAATACACACAGTAATACACACAGTAATACACACAGTAATACTAACGTTTATGGCTACAGTGAGGTGACATCATTAAGGCTGGAATTACCCTGAATCTTAAATTATTGATCACCCACTGATCTTTCTTTGTGTCATTATTAGAGTGGGGAGATACTTACAAAACTATACATCAGACGACTAGAGCTGAGATTATTGGTCAATAATCAATTTGTTTATCAAACGATGAATCGGGAAAGATTTTTAATAGTTGATTAATTGTTTGAGTCACTTTTCAAGCAAATACCTCAAACATTTGCTGGTTCTTGTACCTTAAATGTGAGGAAGTTTTGCACGGCACCTTGAGAAATTGTGAAGGACAGTTCATAGACAAATGATTAATCGAGAAAATACAGTACAAATAAAAAAATTACAAAATACAAAACTATAGATCACTTTATGTTGTGGAGGTATCAAGTGAATGACCCTGTAATGTCCTCATAGGTTTAGAAAATGTTCTGAATTCTACCCGACATATTTTTAATTGCACAATTTATACGTTTCCGAAACATGTACTAAGTTACCACATTTTGAAAAAAAACCTGTGGACGGCAGAGGAAGTAAAACTGCTTTTGTCCTGAGATATGTCTTGTAATTTAAAGTACTGTCAAAAAATAAAGACCCCCCAAACAAAAAATGACAATACTGTAATCGGCAGATTAATCGATAGTAAATATTTAAATATACTCGTTAGTTGCAGCTCTTGTTCTTGAAGCAGTGGAAGAAGCACTTTTACTTAAGTAAAAGTAGAAATATCAGTCTAAAAATACTTCATTACAAGTACAAGTACAGAAGTGTTATCACTGTTAACATATTAAAAGTAAAACTACTCGTTGTATATGGCTCATTTAAAAGTGTTATATTATTAGAACATTTTATTATTCAGTCACTGGGAAGATTAGTAGTACAGTAATGCATCATATCATGAATCATATCATGTTATTTTTGTGTAAAAAGTAAAGTGTGAATTAAATGCAGTGGAGTAAAGAGTACATTTCCTTCTGAACTGTAGTGAAGTAGAAGTAGAAAGTAGCATAAAATGAGAATACTCCAATTCCAAATTGTACTTCAGTAGAGTGATCAAGTAAATGTATTGTAATGTATGTTAACAAGTGACCATTACGCCAACCTCTCGTACGCGATAGCTCGATCTACAGCACATTTACGACTGTTCGCAGAGGATTTGGGGTTTTGTGTTTAGTTATTCATCCAGATATCCGCCGGCTGATATCAGAATGTGCATCACACAGCCTGCAGCTCCCATCAGCTGCTGCGACACGCCGCCAAGCCCTCCCCTGCTCTCAGAATTAATGAAAAAGAGGGTTTTAACATGTCACTTCCCCTCCTTTTCACTCCCAAACAATCCCATGAGACATATGGGGGGGAAGGAGGAGGGGTTAATAGGAGTGGGAGGCTACAGGGGAACGTGGGAGTTGAGCTGGGGCTTTCCATCTTTCTCAATGTGGAAATTATTTATTGCTATTCCTGCTGTGTGTAAAAGTTTAATGTTGCCATGAAAAGTGGCTTTACATGCAAATGTGGGTGAGGAGTTTGTGTTTTTTCTTTTTTTTTTTTTTTCCCCATTTGCCTCTAAAAGCTATATGAACAAGACAACCCCCCAACTAGCTAAGCTTGTTCCACACGACTTCCTCTGCAACACTATAAATAGATCCATTTACATTGCATTTCATGGCTGAGCTCTCTCTCAATATTTCAGAGGCCCACCAGTAAATTGACCATTAATCATTTATTGCTCACTTATTCATCTCATTTTGCACATAGCATGTTTGCTTAGATTATCACAAAGCATTTGCCACAATAAAATCTTGTCTTTTTGATCTGTTTTTTCCCCCAAATGTTTAGTTTGCGAGCAGCATGTTGGTCACCTGAGCACGTCTCACTGCTGCGTCTGTCCAGTCCGGCGAGGAGGAGACGTCCTTTTGTAACATCGTACCCTGTTTGATATCGGCCTGTCGCTCAATTTGTTCCTTTTATGACTCAATGCTGTAATTTAATAGTTTGATGCACCAACTTTCCTTCATCCTGACACCAACTCTCGACAGCGGGTGTGAACAAGACATAATGAGAGCAAGTAGGTGACAGTTTCTCTCTTTGGTGACACAGTAAGTCTGATTTAAAATGCATCGTGACACGCTGCTGAACTTTCTGATCTAGTTAATCCACAAATGCTGCCTCTTGTATTGAATACTAAATATGAGCTGATGCTGTTGAGGTCTAGAAAGATGCTTTTTGATTCGGAGGGATTGACGCAGGATGTTGATACGTTAGATCGTTATTACCATAATTTACACATTCGTATCCGTGCTGAACAAATACGTTTTTATCTCTGTTTAGTTTGTACTGTCTCTTTACATTCTTTGCCAGACACTCGTTTACTCTCAGGTCTCCTGTCTCTTCCGTTTCTTGCTGTGAAGGCAGCGTTATTGGTGAGCTTGAGGTGGTTTGCTGTGAATAGTTGCCTAATGTTTCTATATCGGGGTGCTGCAGTGAAACTGCACAGTCTGTGTCCGAGGACCAAACATTGAGCTCAGAGAGGATAAAAGAAGCTACAAGCTGTTGATTCTCAGTTGGTTCATTTCACTTTATAAAGTCATTTTATTCAACGTTAATATCAAAATCAGCCCTTATGTGCCTCTGATGATTTTTTGGCCTTGTGTTAGGCAATCAATTGTCGACATCTAGCAGACAGAGCGTAACATTTTCCTCTATTGGAAGTCATGATTACATAAGTGTAAGTCCAATATTCACTCTGCTTTTCGCTTTGTTTTGGTCTCAACCAACTCTCAAGAAACTCTCTTTTTTTTATATGTTAAACTTTTCTATGAGCTAGATTCTCATAAAAGGGCAGATGATTGTTTGGAGATGCTATTAGGGCTGTTCTAGACTAAAGGAATTCAAAGTCGACTAACACTCAAACAATTTTGTCGACTTATCAATTAGTTGATTGAATGGACAGATCTGTAAAACTGAGTCTCTCCACAAAGAATCATGCAAAAGCATCACTTTTATTCTTGTGTTAACCAGAAACGTGCTTATTAGTTTTTTGGAAATAAGTCATTCAGCATGAAAAAAGCTTTTTAAAAAAAAATAAATAAAAAAAAACCTACAGCAGCCACACATGATACATGCTATAGTGTAACATGCTGATAATTGACTGAAATGTGTGTATTGTCACTGAACTAAAACTATAAATATATTGTGTTTTTTGCTGGTGGGCCGTGGTGCCATATTCTGTGTTGGTCTATAGCTGTTGTCAGATTAGTTAAATTGTATTTGTGAGAAAGACCAAGTACCAAAGCAGGAGTACAGGAGCCTTCGTCTCTGAAAGAGTTCACAAACACAGCCTGGAGTTGTTCTCAGACTGGGCTGCAGGGAGCAGGTACAGGGCGGCTTTTGTTCATGGTTTTCGGGCCCATGCAGAACTTTACCAGTGACTCCTTTTAACTCACTCAGTCATTCCATTCATTGTTGATATAACAATGATTTAATATTATTCAACTGAAGAATTTTAAAAGACAGCTCAATATTTATAAACATCAGCAAACTTTTGTCGAATGTATAAAACAAAAAACTCAAACTTCCATTTTTCCCGATGCTGCTTTGTTGACAGTGTATCCCAGTCACATTGACTCTGTTAAAAATATGCATTCAGGCATTTACACTGATCTGTATAAAGATTATACAAGCTCTGAAACAGAGCCTCGTCTCGAGAAAACCCTACACGGCGCTGTCACATTTGCATTCGCTATTTTTGCCAATCGAGTCTTGATGGAGTCGTACGTCTGTGCGACATCACACACGCAGAGACCGGACAGGCTTCTCTCTCACTATAAAAGAACGAGCTGTGAATGTAAGCCGTCCGAAGGCACACGTTTTAATGATGAAAATCATCATTTTTCCTCTTTAATATGGTTTCTTTTCCATACTGAAGAAGACACGTGTCCCCGAAGACTAACTCATTACCTTTCCCTGCCTGTCAAACATCCCAGCTAACAGCAAGCTGACAAATTGTCCTTTGGGCTTTTTAACCCTGTGAAGGATGCAGCACACATCAGTCTGTGCAGCTAACCTGCTTCACAGAAATCTCTACAATACAATCCTGCATCAACACCTCCTGCGTCCTTTCTTAATCTTTAATCTTTTTTAAATAAACACATGATTGGATGATGAACTTCATTCTGGCTCTGACTCTGCATTTTTGCCTCGTGCCTTAAGATTTATTTATTACGTAATGGTCTAAGAAAAGCCCAGAACAGCCCAGGAAGGCCTCAGCTTGTGTAAAAATAGAATGTCAGGCATAAAACGATCCGGCTATATTTAGCAACATCCCCTCCTCCACGTCTAAGAATAGCAGGGGAGATGTTTCATATTCATCCTAAGACTGCGCCTTGTACTTGCCAGAATGTTTCCATCCCTGTACTTTCTGAGTCGAGCGGACAGACGCTGCCTTCTGCAGGGTTGATGTATGTTTGTGTGCTGGCTGCGGGCTTTTTGAGGTGCATGTCATCAAAATTTTACACACTATTCCATTACTCACCGCCGCCCATTTCGGCCTGCAGGCATCTTGCAGCTGATGAGCTTATGAAGGGGAGCGAGGGAAATAAAACTGGCAGAAACGGCAGCTCGGAGACTCAAGTAGCTCCTCATATCGGCTCAAGTGATATTAGATTCATGCTGAGCTTGTTCAAGTCTGCTTTATTGCTTTAGAGTCTCCAGTGCTTAATGCACCAGTCCCTGTGGCGAGAGAAGCTGGGATGTGTGTTTCCCTAAGAGGTGCATATTAAAAACTATTTCCTTTTTTTGTGGGTCAGATAAGATGAGGCGGGCTCTGATGGAGCTATGTAAAAAATATTTAATGATCCGTTTTATGAGAAACTGCATCTCTGAAAGATATTTTTGTCATTGTAAAATTTAATTAAATTGGCCAAATTAGTATCTTCAAAAAAAGAAATGTTTAGACTTGCTTTTACGTACAGATGGTTTTATTGCATTGATTTTTGGTTTTACTTTTCACGATTGTGTTACTATTGTTTGTCCTTAGTGCAGTGTTGGATACAATCGATCATCGTTCTTATTAAAGGACTAGTTGGTGTTTGGGAATTACGCTTATTCTCATTGTTGCTAAGAGGTAGATGAGAAGATCAATACCACTATCATATTAGTCTGCTAATGATAATGCTAGAGGGCGGCGATGATTAACTTATCTTACACTTCTACGTTTAACAAGATTATATCTCGTAAAAATATGTGTTCTCTCTGCTGAGACCAAACATGGAAGTAAATGTGGGCCGCGTTTAACAACAGCAAAACTATATCAAACTCTCCTGCTTAAGTACGGTTTATTGAGGCATGCAAGAAGAAAATCCTCAATATTTCAAGGTAACAAGGAGCTAATTGTTGATATAAAAATGTATTCCGCATATCTATATATATAGATATATATATCTATATCTATATATATATATCTATATATATATATATAGATATATATGTATAGATATATATCTGCTAAGGCCATATAAAAGACTGGATGTGCCTGAACTTTTGACCTTCAACACATGATCCAGTCTTGTTTTATCAACTGAGGAATAGCAAACATTTTAAGAACATTTGTTAAATTGTTAAAGTGTTATTTAGTACCACAGAACATGGTGATGTGCTTTTATTCCCTCACGCCTCGATTATTGTGACGCCTGGCTTACAGTCGAGCTACTGAACAGCTTCAAATTGTACAGAATTCAGCAGCCAGACTGCTGACCAGAAAAAAGGTGTTTTTCACACATCACCAAATCCAATTTTGGCTTCATTGCACTGGCTGCCAACATTATTTAAAACTACTTTTAATCACATACAAGGCCTTGCATGGCCTGGTGCCGGGGTATATAACCCAACTTCTGACCCCGGAGTTTCCTAAAATGACTCTCAGACTTTGAACTTTTCCTGAGTCCAAGTTAAAAACTAAAGGTTTTGCTGCAAGACTGGACTGTGAAACAGCCACAGAAGTGTCTCTGCTTTTAAATATCGTCTTAAAACCCTTTTTTTTAACAAATAGCTTTTCTACAAAACTAACATGTTTTCTTTCTTTTACTGGAAGATGTTTCATTTCTGTATTTATTGTTTGCACATTTTAATTTCTTGTTGTTTTGTTGCTCTTTTAATGCTGCTTACGCCATCATTGTTTCATATTTTCGTAACATGCAAGAGTACACGTTTTCTATTATTAATTAAATTTGACATGTTATTTCCATTAAAAAAAGTGCTACACAAACAAGGATAATCAGTTTTACTTCACTAAGTCACAATGCAACTTTAGCATCCCCAGCAGCAAATATAACAGATGTCCACTCTGATTGTGATTATGTGACAAAACATGAACCTACCATGTTTTTGGACTGGCAATTAAAGTTTCTGATTATAGCTTCAAGTGGGAGGCGACCATAACAATATAATAACTCAACATGCGGTTAAAAGTCATACGCAGATAAACACACAGAGCAGATAGCAATGGGCGCTCATTAAAACCTTGGACAGGACTGGAACAAGGAAAAAAAGAAGTCTACTGGCTGTAATTAGCACACTGTCACTTGTTACAAAGCAGCCCACGCTGTTAGCATGTCAGATCACTTCCCAACTGCATCAACCGATTGTTTTGTTGCTATTCTGAAAGCTGTGCCAGATAATAAAGCAGAAATGCCTCAAATATAATAGAGAAACATTGGACAGTTTATTTCTAAAGACAGTCGGCTACTTCACTCACACGACGTTGCCTCTGCATGTTCTACTGGTTGTCAGTTCAGCAAACAGCTGAATAAATCAAATATGACGCAGAAAAACAAAAGATTCACATGTGATGCTTTTTGTGAACAAATCCTATCTTTTTGGTCTGATTTCCTGCACCATGAAGCAGATGGCGCCATGAAGTTTTGTTATTTCTGTTCTAGAAAAGCCACACACACTCCCCTGTTCATGCTCCACACGGTGCTAAATAATAAAGCAGAAGTCCCATCAAGTGTGATCGAATAAAGAATGTCCCAATCATATAATGTGAAAAGCGAAAGGGCTTTGAGGAATCCTTCAACTGTAAACTCCAGATGACACCTCTCAGTATGTGACTGCATTTCCAAGTGAAAACTTCATGAACCCAAAACCCCGTTTTAAACCCCCTTTGGAAAATCCAAGTGAGTTTAAAAGCAGGTCCCGTTTTTATTGCTTCCTAACCACTGAGATTTTGTAGATACAAAGTTTTCACCAACAGAAATACTTTCCTACTTTAATACTTTACTTCTTCGCATGTTGTCGCTCGCTCCAGCAGCCGGAGGTAATCAAATGATGCTTCACCTGGCAGAGTTGTTCTGTGTGCCTTCCTGTTATTCAAATCAGACTAAATGCATTGAGTGCACTAGAGGACTCGCACAAAAGATTAAGATGAATGAAAATAGAAAAGATTCAGGAGCCTTCAAAGGACGCAGTTTGTGAAGGTTTGTTCTTCAGAGCACCTGAAAGCAATATTCAAATTATTGCAGAAAACAGCTTTTACGCACGGCACACCTTCTCCATTATTACCTCGGCCAAGGAGGTTATATTTCCAGTAGGAGCAGGATTACGGAAAAACTATTGGTCTGATTTTAATGAAACTTGGTGGGAGGCTGTAACATGTGCCAAGGAAGAACCCATTAAAGATAATCACGTAGTTTTCACTGACGGAAACGGTCCCGGCGAAGTTCTGCGCTTCTGTGTTGTGATGGTGCAGGTGCAAAGTCCAAATGTGTTGAACTGTGACCTGATCTGACCTCTCATTTGTGAGCGCAGCCAATGGCCGAGGGCTTGTGCTGTGATTACAGATGGAGGACAAGTTAATAAGGAGAGTTTCTAACTGTAATAAATCATCATCAAGATGAAATATTACCCTTCAGATTCAAGTTAAAAGTACATTTTTTTTTTCGAAAACACAGTTTGAGTCTGTACGGTGATCTACATTCTGTTACCAAAGTTCAGAATATATCACGCAGGTCTTTGACAATCATTACGTTGTGCAAATTGCTATTTGCTCATAAGTTTAGCTCCCAGGAGCCTCATTTTTAACGCTTAACACTGCATTCAGGAAATCCTTGTCAATCCAAGTGTTTCCGAGTTCATTACCACAAAGTACAGGTGAGAACATTTTAATTTAAATATAAAAATTCTACTCATGATGGATATACAGTTAGTTGGATCATAGTGTGTTTATCAGCGAATGATGATGGACCATCAACATCCGGGCATTTCTCGCATACACAAAATCCATAAACTATGCATTTAGAACGCACTACATACTCAATTTTAAGTCATACTTAGTATAAAAAGTATGTTAGTATGCAATTTCTGACACGGCCACGTAGTATAAAATAAGAACCAGCCTTATATACTCAGGCTGCAAAAGACAACACTGGATTCAGTCAGAAAGGATGCTACATCTCTCCGCCGCACTTGGAGGAGTGTTTGGAGAAGGACAGCCTGTCACCTCGTTAGAACGATTTAGATCTTGAGATGCACACTATAAAGGTGCTATGGTGTGAAGTACATCTATTCCAGTGTGCTGGCGCTGTTTGAACAGATTTTATTGGCATCTTCAACCAGTACAGGTGCCTATCAACATGGAGAAGAAGAGAAAATGTTGGTTTTTGTGTTTTACAACAGGCCACCATAAAGTAACACTATAACACTAGTGTGAATGCTGCATGTGTATGAAAAGCTTTGATGGTATTTATTATATTAGAACATTTTCTTTTTTTTGTTCAGTTTCTTTTCATAGTGTCGTGATATTCTGCAGATCCAACCGAAAACAACAAGAAAAGGTTTTGATATGAATATTTATTTAAAGACCGCAATTCTTACAGAAATAGTCATTTGAAATCAATCTTTAGTGGCTTCCATATTTCCTATTAGAACAGTAAAACCTGTGCTGTCTTACAATATCACTGACCTCAATAACTGATTTTAAGTACATACTATGTATCAATGGACAAATCATTTTTGCTAAGTGTAATCACAAGCATCATGCAGAAGCCATGAATCACTCCTTTGAAGGCTGATGGAGAATGAATTAATGATTTTGGGCGGATGAATTGTTTCAGTTAATGATAAAAATACAGATCAGTAGTAAATTCAAACATGGCTGTATGAGGCTGGACAACATTATACTCAGCTGAATGATTGTGTCCCTTGGCTGAGAGCGAGACAGCCCAGTCTTTTTACCCCCCTCTTCTTCACATCACTTCAACCACTGGGTCTGAGAGAACAATGCTATGAGATGATGTCTGATGAGTGGCCGTGCATGAGCGTACCAAAGAAAACAAAAGAATCAGGCTCAAAAAGAAACGTCTGAAGGCATTGCACATTTCCAAGATTGATCAGTGAGATTTTTAAGGCAAAAAAGTTGTCTAAAATACTCAGAAATAACACGTCAAGATGTCATATTACAATTTTTTTTTTTTTTTTTAAACCCACGGATGCATCTCTGTTAGAAAAGGAAATCTACCCATGCAAACTTAATGCATGCTATTAAAAAAAAATGTAAAATAAATAAATAAAAAAACATCAGCATAAAACAGGATATAATCATCACGAGCATTCAATTAAACCACTTTGTTAATATTATAAAAGGTACAGTAAACAACTTTCATGTTGTATGTGTGAAGATTACGTGGGCGTTCATATGGCCTGGCATGCTGACACGGTACCGCATTGGCAGAGTGACACGGATGCAACAATGAGCGGTGGGAGGCAGCGAAGTGTAAGCCTACTTCATCAAAGCTTGTTTGTCTACCGGGAGCAAAGGGTTGTTGTTTTTCTTACATTTAATTTGCCTTGTAGTCTTCCACACAATAAATGCTTTTGATTGTGGCTCCTACAGTGACGCAGAGGAACAGTGATTTCTCACATTGCAGCCGCACGTGACAAACCCATCGGTATATGTTAAGACTTCCAACTCCACTGGGTTTCTGTGCAAACATCATTCATTTCCTCCGTCTGAGGGCAAATCTACATGCTGTCACATTTATACTGCATCATAGAATATGGAAGTCTTGTAGTTGTACGATGCAGCTTTGTTTCTCAGCCTCTTGTGGGGCTGGCTTTTTAATTATTGTTTAAAACATTTTGTCAAATTAAAAATCTATTTGTTGAACCCCTCCTACAACCATAACTAGTGTGGGGACATCAGGACTTTCAAGCTTTGGATTTCTCCACATGCCGAAGCGGTGTGCGAGTGGCTGTAGTAATGCTGCATTCATGAGGTGTCGGAATAGTCAGAAAAATCGGTTCCTGACTGGGAAAATTCACGTGAATGCCGCCTGATGTCGGAGGCAACTCAGAAAGTCTGAAAATGTTGGTGCGCAACTTGCCGAGTTGACGTCATATTGCGCAAAAACAGGGCAGACGAGAGTAAATGTTAGGTTGATGGTAAGAAACGTATTAATTCTTGTATTGCATATCCATTTTTTGCTTGCATGCCATTTGTAATATGGTATTAGTTCGTATCGTTGCTGGCCACGTAGAGTGGTCAGCTTAGACTTAGACCTAAAAGTTATTTATTAACGCTGATAACAAGTCAGCTAAAGTGATATTATATAGAAATATATTACGGTCTGAACAACTTTAATTTAATTGGACCATCTGAGGAGCACATGAATGCACCGTCATTGGAGGATGGAAATAACTCTGGATTCGGTTATTAGTGGATTTTACAACTTTTAGGACATAATTATTTAAATAAGGGCTAGTTAAGTGTTCTGGAAAGTTGATTTAGCTGAAAAATAATTATCAGCTGATATACAGACGTCTCTTTCTCAATGTAAACCAATGGGACAAAGTCTTTTTGGAAGGACACAGAAGTTGTAAATCCACAATTTGGACACTATGAAAATGGGCTTCAAAGCCTGGCTCTGTTCCTGGTGTCTGAGCCGCCATTAACGAGCCAGTGAGACACACACAGTGACTTCATGCTCAGGGAAACATTACAACACTACATCTTTACATAGCAAATAGTTGTTTGCTGCAATATTAATGCTCTGAATGCCGTATATAGAACCTTTAAGTAGCTCTACACTGCAATACAAGACCGATGCTGTTTCCTTATTTCCATGTCGGAAATACATGTCCTTTTTTTGCCTGGGACATGATAGCTTTAGTCTTTTAGTAATATATCATGGATGTCAGCTATCAAGTGCATATTTTAGACCCCTTTCACAAGATTCTTGTTTTAAAACAAGTCATCTAGAAACAATTTAAGGTTGGCCAGGGATAGCCGTCTTAAAACACCTCATGGAGCTAGCGTTAGCTTAATCAGCTAGCTACAGCTGATGATAGCTGCTAGTGACGGTTGTCAAAATAGTCGGTTATCAGGTAGAAATTAAAATGTGTGTGAGAATGGAAAACGTGGGGGAGGGACTGTAGCTAAAAGCTTAGCAAACGGTCAATGATGTGCCAAGTGATTTTTGGCGGATCTTGATCAGTAGTTTTTAAATGATCTTTTAGGAGGTTGAGATTTTCTAATTCCTCTGCTATTTTCTCATGCTGCGCTTTGTACAAAGAATCTGGCTCAAGTATGTCATGATTGTCTATCATTATGTGTTTGAGGAACATCTAGGTCCAGATGCAGATTTAAATGTTCTAAACATTTTCTACTATCGATATTTAGCCAATTACGGATTCCACAGCCTTGGCGGGGAGTTTTGCTCACTAAGTGCTTTTTAAGTTTTGAAATAATCCGTTTGGAGTTGCCTCCAAGTCCTTGAAACAGAAAACTGTATATGCCAGAAATTCCCATAACAGCTTAACATCCTGGACTATATAATATATAAAGGTGTTAACAATACAGAAAACGTAGAAAAACGTAGCTTTTTAAAGGTGTTGATACTGAGGATAAATCTCACATCTCTGAAACCTTTAATCTTCACTCAACACTGGCCTTGTTATGTAAGTGTCATGCATGTTTCATAGACAAATACATGTACTGGAAGTACAGTGTATACGAGAGAGTGGGCGTGAGATGAAGTTGGCATTGTGTCGTGATAAATAAATAAAAAGGCCCTGCCTTGTGTTTCAGCAGGAGAGTCACAAGTCAACTCTCCAGAAAACATACATACAGTATATACAAGATATATATATATACATATACAGATATAAAAAGACTGTTCCTGCCTGTTCCAGTGCTACATTGTGCAAGTAGACATCCCCGCTGTCGTACGGGGTCCCCGCCATTTAACTACAATACAGAAGAGTACAAAATCTACCAGCCCACCTGTCCCCACGCTGAGGGACCCTATTCAGTCAAACTGAATAACCATCTTTTCTGGAGTAAATCTCGGCCAACAATGAGACTTAACAATATGTCGAAATTTGGCAGAAGAATGTTGCTACAGAGTGATCACCAGGTCTACTTTTAAACATCTTGCACTCATGAAACACACAATATTATCCAACCATTTGCTTATAAAAAAATACAGGCCTGTCATTCATGATTTAAATATGATTAACTTATGTATTAACATGAATAAGGCCTGTTAGTCATGATTTAAATATGATTACAGGCCTCGGTATAAAATGTAATACTTTATATCAGCAGTAAAGAAGCAGCATTACATATACAGTATATTGACCAATACACAAAAAAAGGCAAAAATGTTGTACAGTGTATAAATGTCTAAGAAAATGTTTTACAAGCAGTTTATAAGTAGACATTTTAATGAAGCATCATCAGCCAAGAAGTATGAGATGATTTTGAGGCGTAAGTTTAGAAAAATGTTGTAAACCTTCTCTCACATTGATTCCTTGACTGAATAGGGCCCTAAAAAGTACTGATAGGATCTACAGTGAGTCAAATGTATAAACGCTGTTCTTCACACATTAAAGAGTTAAAAGGGCCTCTGGATACGTGCGGTGGCTGTAGCTTTTCTGAAATGGTTTGTGCTTTGCTTAAGTCACACTGTAAAGTTTTCATGTACACATTAACGGGCTAAAGAACAGCAAGGTTGCATTTGAGTTTACACCCCGAAACCTGGCTAAATGTTTAGTGCAATTACCTGTTTTGGGTTTAAGTATTACCATTTGCCCATTTTTTTTTTTAAAGGAATACTCCCGATGAAAAACTAGATTTTGAATATCAAATACTCACCACCTGGAGGCTCTGGCAGGTTTGGAGCTTGCTCATTTGCAGAAGACACTTAAAAATGGATTCCAATGGTGGTTAAAACAGAGAACGTAAAAAGGTGTGGTTGGACTGGACGGATGTAAACATGCGTTTGGCCATAATTTGGTAAAAATACTGCTTGGATGACGAAGAAGTGGATTATCCTGCAGGATAGATTTGACATTTTTAGATATATTTTTTTCTCGCCATGAAACTGGGTTGCTATTAACCCGATAAACTGACTAGACTGGCAGTTTTTTATCCTCACTTTATTATTTAATTTATCTCTTAAAAGATCAATCTGCCTACTGAAGACTGTTTGGTTTGATCATATTTGTCCGATAGTGCTGGCAAAAAAAAAAAAAAAACACAAAACTCTCATCACATTTTGATAAACACATTGCTAAACTGTGATTGGTAGATAAGTATGTGACCTTACGTTTTCCCAACTGAGCCCCGCCCACTTTAAAACTAGTGAAAAGAGCACAGACAAAGACAAACAAAAAAAAATACAGAAATCTTAGAAAATATAGCTCAAAATAGTTCCAAATTAAAATAAATGTTTTGTTCCTGTTTGATCTAATTGCTCATAGTAAGCGGCTGATTGAGGCCTTTCAATTTTGTCACACAATTATCGGAAAAAATACGCTGTACAGAACAACTTCTAGAGACCTAATGGAATAAATCTAAAAAGGAGGGTGAGTCAATGTGGCAACAGGGAAGCCACAGGAATCCATTGTAAGTGTGAATCTAAGATGAGAACAGCTGCTGCTTCAGGAGTTGAGAGTTTGATACGGAAAACAATGTTTTTTTTCTGGCGACTGTCCCTTTAAGGAGGTGATTAGCTACCTGCTACTAAACCTACTCATTATTACTGGCTATTAGTTACAATATTGTTGGACAACATGGAGCTAAAAACTGTGCTCACAGTCACTACTTTGATCTATATGGGTAGCTGCTAAAATAAAAAGTAACTTCGCATTTTGGTTTGTTGATTAACTCTCTGTGCACATATTCACAGTGCGCTGCGAACACGAGTGTGAGTCACCTGATCTGAAAGCTACAGAAGTGCTATCTTTCTCCACCTGCAGTTTGGCAAATATTTCATGAATACTGTGTGTGAAAGGTAAAGCTGTGAACTGACACTTTGTTATCTAAACAACCTTTTCTTGGCAATAAAAAACAGAGTGAGAGGTAGAGAGACTTAAAACAAAACAAAGAAATGCTTCTGAAGTACAATGTTGTTTCACGAAAATAAAGAGTCAGTCAGGTGCGCTAATGAGATGTGTGTTTTTTTTTTTTGTTTTTTTTTTTACTTCTGGGCTTGGAGATCCACATTTCCAGAACCCTCGGTGGACATGGTGCCTGTGAATGTTATCTGACAAAAGAATAAGGCTGGTTCAAGTCCCTGCTGCATTTGATTTGACCAGACTCCCAGGGAGCACAGCTTCCTTTTGAGTCAAGGCAGGTGGACGGAGCAGAAGATAGGAGCGTGGGAAGATTTCAGGTGGATGATTGGTTTGTTCATAATGAAACATGGCAGTGGTGGTGGGGGGTTTGTGTGGGAGGGACAAAGCCCTGAGTGCAGGACAACAGTGCATGCTTCTCATAAACTAGCACATGCTCCATTTATTTAAAAAAAAGAAAAGAAAAAAAAAAAAACATACACACTCTGTATTGAAGATCGTGGCACCAGGGCCCAAAACGTTTTTGTACAAAGTCACAACCTCCAGTTTCTGCAGCCGAAAAAAATAGGAATCTGAAAGGTTTTCACATTAAATCGGTATAAATTTCCTCCTGAAAAAAATTCTCCGCTCCAAATTTGTAAACATTTATATATCGAGAGACATGATTTTGTGAAAGATAGAAGAAGTGGAAATAGAAATAGAAGATGAACAGTGTTTCAGTCTGACAGCTTCAAACGGTCCGTTTCTGTCTTCACGCTTCCTGGTGGAGGCAGGTAGTATCAGACCCCCACCACGACCCTTCAAAAGCCCCACCTTTGTCCACTACAGGAAAGGTCCCTTCTTCTAACAAGTAAAAGCATCCCGTTTGGGGTTACCCGCATCGTGCCCTCGGCTCATGGCCAAACGTTCCCGGAAGTGCAACATGAGAGAGCGAGCGAGGTTCGCTGTGTGCTCAAAAGCTTCCAGTGAAGAGTAGGAAGAAGAAGAAGCAGAGAGAGGAGAGTAGAGTAGGCAGGCCGGCGTTGGAGCGAGGCCTCGGTCTTTAGATTCGGCTTACCCGTCTGCAGAGGAGGGGGTGGACAGCCGGTGGTGGACAAGGGGTGTAAGGAGGTGGCAAGGGGCCGGGTTTGATGCCTCGGGTCCTCATGTAGGACAGGAACTGGTCCGGGATTTCGGCGAGCACTTCCTTAGCCAGGCGAGCCATGCTGAGGATGTGGTTTCCCCGTCGGTCAATGTAGTCTCTGAAAGGAACGAACTGTGGAGAAGAGAGTAAAGGGGACAAGGTGAGGAGAAGAGAAGAGAGGAAACAAGGAGAGGAGAGATAACGAGAGGAAACAAGGAGAGG
>CALSCE010009442.1:2624484-2657668 GCA_943593645.1 Bovichtus variegatus | reverse complement strand
TCCTGACACAGGATCTAGATAATAGAGAACGTCAGGTGGAAGTCGGAAAACACTGAACTACAAAACATCTTATGACTTTTTATCAGTTGCTATTCACGCACATTGAGAAAGTGCTGCTTACAGTTTCTGGTAGTATCTACAGGAAATGTAAATTATTTGTTTTAAATATTTAACAGTGGAAGAGCAGCTTTTTATAATTTGTTGCTTCAATAAAAATGTAACTGCACTTGAGGGCCTACATGTCTCTTGTTAATGGTCTTTTTAATAGTGAAGCACTGGTACATATTTTCTATTTCTGTCTATAAGGATTCATATACTGCTTCTTTGTGAAATGGTGGGAGGTGAGACATTTATTCACAGCACAGTTTCTTCTACTGTGTGGGTATTTTCTGTTGTTCTGATTTCCTGGGTGCCTTGTGCTGCACATTAAAAGGGACGGTTCGGACAGTTTGAGGTGGGGTTGTAGGAGGTAATCATCCAGTCAGTGTAAATGGTGGTCGACACTCCCCCAGTTTGGAGAAACTATGGAAATTTTATATTTTTCCTCAATGGAGTCTGGTGTCTTTGAAGAGAGCATAGATAACAGCTTCAGTTTATCATCAGAAAGGTGTCTGCTGGTAATGTAACGCAGTGAAAATATTATAAATATAGCGTACATTTTCTTTTAGGTGGCTAGAACACATTTTGGTCCATTCCTTAGCGTACGTGCAGGTACTCCTGTCTGCTTCTCTGCCCATCACAATCTGTAGCTAATACACTGACTTTGGATAAGTACCTCATACAGCCCCACTTCAAAAAATCCTAACTATCCTTTTAAGGCAGCCTTGAGTCATCGTGTAGACAGGTCACCTTCTAAAGGTCTGTTGTGTTTGTCGCACGTGTACAAAGCAGCACATTGAGTATTGATTCCTCTGACGGAGCTATTAGCACATTTATTTTAATCTCCTCCCTTTGCTTCACAGATTGCTGTCCAGCAGCCCACACACACGGCTGCAATCTCAACGCAAGCAGATTCATTTTTTTACAGGAATTTGGTCATCAGAACTGTAAATGTCATGGTGGCATTGTGCTCCGTGCGTTTGCGTGTGTCAGTCTACATGGAACTCATGCTGGCTGTGATTACAGTGGACCTACCTGGCCACGTGGTTAATAACAGGGGAGAAGTGGGTGGGTCCGTAGAGACGCACAGATTTGAGACTCTGGTAATAGGCCTCCATCACCCCCTCGATGCCATTGCAGTATGGGTTCTGTGGATTACCATTCTGCACAAAAACAGAGAGACAACAATGTTAATAACGTGTGGTAGAAATGCACTGAGATGTTTTTCTGGCTCACTGTGAGAGCGTTCTGTCTAGTGTTAGATTAGAAGACCCTGGGGTGTCTAGATTTTTAGGCTGATGGGTAACTTGTTTTGACTGGATTTTTGTTAAGAGACGAAGACGCGATAGCTACGAGGAGTCATAATCGCCCTCCTTTATGACTTTGATCTCGGCGGCGTGGGTAAAACTAAGCTACTGGAAAGGGCTTGGGAAGCTGACACTGTGCTGCATCTGATTTGTGGGGTCGGCTTCCTGGTACGAGCACTGTAATAAAATACATTAATTGAAGTTTAAGAAAACGCTGACTGACTGCAAATGGCATTGATCATTCAGTTTCAACAACTTTATTGGTATGTATTGTGCAGGCACAGCAAAATTGCAGTTGCGTCATCCTCAAATGGTGCATTGTATTTAAGACATTTCACTCGTTAACCAAGAATAAACAAGAATCTAATGAGATTAGAGACAACAAATATCAGAATGAAAACAAAATATAACCAATAGGAAGTATAATACAAAAACGATAAAATACAACTAACCGGCGTGAAATGGAAATGTATGCATTTATAGAGCGCTTTTCCAATCTTTGCAATCACTCAAAGCGCTTCACATGCACATCAGCATTCACACACATTCACACAGAGTCAGAAGCTACCATGCAAGGTGCCACATGCTCATCAGAGATAACCATTCACACACACTCACACACCGTTGGCCATCGGGAGCAATTTGAGGTTCAGTATCTTGCTCTAGGACACTTTGACATGCTGACCGTAGAGGGCGAGGATCGAACCACCGACTAGTGGACGACCACTCCACCTCCTGAGCCACAGCCGCCCAAGCAAAGCTGATGGGAGGAGCTTAAACAGATTGTGTCCAGGGTGTGTAATGTCATATTTAATATTTAGAATTAAGTAGTTTAGAAATAAAGTGAGTTCTGATGCAAAAGGTTTCCTTGTAAGTGTTTAGTATCCCATAACGTGATTTAAATTCATGATGGCCATCGTTTTACAACTGTATTAAGGTGTCTACTTTAATGGGAGATGTGTAAGCTTAAAAAAAGTTAATTTTTAACTACAGAATTATTATTTTTGTCTACTAATCCCCATGCCAGTAGAAGCTCTGTTGAGTCAGGGATAATGTTTGCATCAAATGGCTCTTTTAAATGCTGCTGCAACACAATTCTCCTGAGTCAAGAAAGCCTTTGGTCTTTATTAATCTCCCTTTGTACCTTCGTTCTAAGCTGAAGATACACAGATAGTAAATTATTTTTCTTGTGTGATAAAGCAAAACAAAAGACAGCGGTCTGATTCTGTTGTCTATGAGTTTGATTACACTTTAAGTCATTTCTGGAACTCTAAAAAGGTTAAACCTCATTTATAACCCTTAGCTTACCCATTAGCTTTTCTCTTTCAGGGTGATGCTGTTATTCCACTTTCCTGCTTTAGGTGTTCTCTATATGACCAACAGTTAGTTTACATAGAACGAGTCGCCGTAATTGATTTAATGTCAGCCAGCTAATATTAAGAAAAATGTGTTGAATATATTCAAGGGTAATTAGAATAACTTGCTTACATTAGGTCTCTGCAGTACACCTGGGACGTAGTGTGCGCATTTTAACACTATGCATCAAGGTTAAAGTTAAATTGAATATCGTTTGTTTTGATATTCAGAGACAGTAGAGCTAAAAGAAATAATAAGAACAGCCTGAGGGAGATTTTGTATCTGAAAAGGCTGGGATGGAATTACATTTTATTTTCAAAACAGGCATGTTTTGGCTGCAAATTGAAGGATAACAGGATTACATGCAGACATCAAAAACATCAATAATACTCCAATAATATTAAAACATATTACCCAGTATAAGAGGCACTAGAGGGTTACACGCCCTTAAGGACGTTAAATCCAATTTTACATCAAACATATTACACATTTCTAAGGGAAATGTCGACAGTTTAATTCTCCTATTGAAGCGTTTCAGAAAAGAATATCCTGAGGCAAGACAGTTCACATTTTAACTCTGCATGAGGAGTGGATACCAGGAGAAGCATTTTGGTAAGATCCATTGTGGTGAGCTACAACTGGTTTTCAACAGAAACAAAACATAATGATAATTTGTCTTAAAATGAGTTTGTGTCACAGAAGCTCAACCATTGGCTTCTAAAGTAAATTCTTGTTTTAAGATGTTAAACTAAAGTTGTTGCAGTGTTTTTGTATCTCTGCAGTCTCCATATTAAAATTGATGTCTGGTTGACTGGGTTTAAGATATCCAAAATAAACTCACAAAGAAGCAAACAATACATCATTTAAGCTAGCCATATGTTTTGGGCTTTTTTTTAATTATTATCTCAGTATAAAACCATCTTGACTATAACTCTGCTTGGTTGCCCTTGAGTACGAACAGTGCACATGAGACTCCTTTGTTTCTTAAATGGAGTTGCATAATTACATCAGATTCAGTGGTGGATTTCTCCCACTGCGGCTACACAGCTGCAGCTATTCCTATTTAAGAGCTGACAAAGTGAAATCCTTAATGGTTAGATCAATGCATATGTGCCTTGTCTCGAGGTTCTGCGCCTCTGGGGAGGCTGTTACCCAACACTGAGCAGCTGTAATGGCTGTAAACGCCTCTGGAGCAACATCTGGCAGTGACAGTAGACCAGGGAGAGGATTATGGGTGGCTGAGGAGTGGTCGGGACGTCTAAAGCCCCAGAGCCCTTGACATTGGCGGAGTGGTATTGACGTATAGGTGGAGGATGAAAAGATTTACGGTTAATGGTGTTGAAAAGAGGACCAAGCTAATCCCGGTCATTAATGCGTACTGTGTGCAGGATTTCCATATGTTAGAGTTATCAGATAATTGTAAAACCTTGGTATAATTTCCATAAAATAAATAAAACTATCTTTGTCCCTTAAGAAGGACTTAAGCTGCCTTCACATGATAAGAAATGTTTTTTTCCGCTCACCGCGAGGTAGGGCACAGGGCATAGTGCAGACACTTGTAGAGGCGAAGCGCAGCGCATGTATACCTCATCAAAAATTGGCTAAGTCACATACATTTCTCATTGGTTTTAAAGCTTAAATAATTTGGATTTTGCCATTTCAAGGGTCGCACTTCCACCTAAATGGCCGCCATTGCTCGCCCCATTGGAAAACAAAGGCACAGCCAGCGCAGAGCGGTTTTACAGCTGAACATGGATGGGCGGCTTCAGACTGACTGTACATAGATAAAACACAAGTGCGAATTTGCAGTTGCTGCAACCACGTATGTGCACGCGCACACACACACACACACACACACACACACACACACACACACACACACACACACACACACACACACACACAGAATCAACAGAATGATATTCAGAGCTGTTGGTCGCAGCTATAAATGGAACAATCCTCTTAGGCATCACATGTTATTATAAACTTCCAAATGCATCAAAGATGGATCATGGTCAGTACATCATGGTCAGAGAAAAAAGGTGCTTCTTGCTCCAGTAAGAGATCATGTGTGTGTGATTTGGTGTAGAAGATGACCCTCCAGGAACTCTTTGATGAGACCAATGACACCTCCCACAAGAGTCACAAGAGAAACGGTTCATGGGTTATGAAAGAGGGCGTGGCTTAAGTAAAGTGGGCAGGGCTAACACACACCAATGAAAGAGGAACTCTCCTGAGTCTAATGATGAGTCTTCCACAAGAGACAAACAATTGGTATGAACACAAACACACATTTTCACACCCACACACACTCGACCTCCATGCCACATTTCAACCTCCGAGGGAAAAAAATGTGGAAATAGATTTGGTGTGTTTACAGCAAAAAACTAACCAGCTTTTTTGGCTTCTACCACAGTGTGCGCAGGCTGGTTGGCTTAATTTGTTCGAGTTTTTGGACAGCAGCGTTCACCACCCACCAATAAACTGTTGCCTGTAATTGGTCATCTGTGTATGAAAGTGTCTGGTTTCATGCTGTTTCCTGTTACAGAGTTCTGGTAAAACTTTTTGGTTTACATCTTGCTTTGAGAAACACACAAGCTGCCTGTGCTCTCACTGTGACAGACACACTTCCTTCAGCTGGCATGAAGGCCATTAAAAGAATTATTCTCAGTGCCATATTCAACAGCAGTCTGAGAACAAGCCTAATTTGTTTTTATACTTCCAGTCCTAATCGTATGTGTGTTGTTTACCATTAGCACCACATTTCACATGAGCCCACATCACATTGTGTCAAGTCACAACTCTGGATATGTTGTCCGTTAGATTTGTTTGTTGGTTGCTTGTCAGCAGGATTATAGAAAAACAACTCACCCGATTTTCATGAATCTTGGTGGAAGGGTGTAGCATAGGCCAGGAAAGAAGCCATTACATTTTGGAGCAGATCCAAATCACGGGGCAGATACACAATCTTTTTTTTTTGATGGCCTCGGTGGCGGTCTGCCCTCTCAGAGAACCCTTTTAGCTTCCAAAGATTTTGCCTTTACTTTACTTAAAACTCTAAATATCTTAACAACTATTGGATGGATTGCCATGAAATTTGGTAAAGACTGTCATGTTTCCCAGAAAATTCATCCAAATAACGTTGGTGATCCTGACTTTTCCTTTCGTGTCAACGGCAGGTCAAAGATTTCAATCATCCATTATAGAATAAGTCCACATCTACCAGATGGATTGGCACAACATCTGATACAAACAAATGATGTTTCCAGATGTATCCTGACTCAGAACGTATCCTCATGACTTTGGTGCTCATCGTAATCACTTCACATCATAAAATCTAATTTCTCTCCGAAACAAAGCAGTGCCTACGTAGAGCCTCACAGAGCTTTTAGTTGTGTTAGCACTGGAAGAACAGTGTCACCTTCCTGCTTTTGTGCCATAAAGCTATATATTCTTTGCTGTAAATCAACCCTGCAACTTCCTGCCAAATCTGACCTGGTGGAGGCCTCAGAAAGTCTTCAGATGTCTTCTTCTTTGTAACGGTCATTATGTGGAATAAATGAACAGTTACTATGTAGGTTTATGGAGATAATGGATGCACGTGTACCTGTCTTTGGAGGGACACATGATTGGAAGATTTGTGTGGATGGCCGAATGTTTGGATGATACAAATGATGGGAGACAGTCGTTTCCTCACCAGTGCAAACTCGTGTGAGACCCGTCCGTCTGGGGGAAGCTTGGCACCGAAGCCCAGAGCAGGAAACATCTTGTCACTGTCGTAGTCCTGGATGATCTCTCCGACGGCCCGCAGTGCCATGGCGTAGTCATTTAGCTGGTATGGGCTCATGTAATGGAGCGAGGTGGGCTGGGACGGGTTGCCTAGGACCAGAATGGTTCAACACAACAAAACGCACATCAGCATCAAACTGTAATTATGCCTCTTCCCCTTGGGCTGTGAGTCATAATAAAATAAAACAAAAAAAGATAGGAGTGGGTGGGAGGGGGTTAACAACGCTTTTAGCATCACAAACGTTTCCCCACACATGCACTGGAGGCACAAATAATTTCACGGGTTTCCTCAGACCACAGCGGGTAGTGTGAGAAACCACAATTCTTCTCAGTGTAGCTAAGTTGCCACTGTTTTTACAAACTAATGAAATAATGAGCTACAGCTGACCCTCCAAGATATTCTCCCCCACTGTCCGAAATGAATGAAATCAGGACACATGTAAATCACTCAGAAATAATGCAGAAGCGTCTGATTAATAAAAACGTTAGACTACTCTTTCTTATCCATATATTGCAAGAAGCGGAAAACTATCATTAAACTTATCCAAAACTATAAACGTAAAGATAGAAATGTTAAAAACAAAAGTCTGGCTTTTGTCTTTTCTTGATTTGTGGCCCTAAAAGAGAACTGAGAGATAAATACATGAAAGTAAAACCACTGTCTGTAACCACAAAGGCGACATTAAAGGAGAGCTGCTGTTATTTTTGACTTCTGTACTCCGTCTGTAGCATTCGGCCCCAAACCTTTTAGTTCTTTCTGAGGACGTGAATCTTCAAAAATAGGTCAGAAATATGTTGTTTCATTTCAAAAGGCTCAGCAATTACTTAAAAGGCACTGTTGGGCACTAGTTAATGGCAAACATTATTCAAACAGGAGAAAACTGTTTATTTGTTGGAGACATTTTTGTTGGCTACAGATTAATATACATTTGGTGCTATAGTGAATATTTACTACAGCTCATACGTTCATCATAATGAAGGTATTAACGTCAGCCAGTGCTACGGTGTGGCTCATAAATTTGTTTTTGATAGTTTATTAGACAACAACAGAGCTCTACGGCACAGAGGAATACGATATATCAAGACAACTTGTCATACTTGTTATAGGATCAATTTATTGTTGGGTTTGTTTTTAATAATAAAGTAAACTTGGAATATCCCCAGCCTTGTCCTTTAATATGCAATCAATGTGTGCTGCTTTGTACAGTATTATAAAAGAAATTAGAAAGTAATTATATTCTGACACAACTTCTGTTAGTACTTTTTCCAATATGAGCGACAGAAAGAAAAATCTTTAGCGTGTTCCCAATCGCCAAAAAAAACAAAAATAATGTAATTATACGCATAATATAACTATTATTTCCGACATTCTCAAAGACGGGGATGTGGAAAACTGATTAGATGGCAGTAAAGAAAGCCAGCCCTGACATAATGATGTCTCCAAAAAATTGTATTACATATATTAACTTACTAAATTATCTCTCACTAAAATGAGAACATCACTCATGTGTGACAAACTCTTCGGCGCAGAATTGCTCGTTTTGTTTGTTTGTCGTTAAGTTCTTGTCACTGACAAATGTACAGCAGTTTTACCTGTGGGGTTTCATAAACACTAACTACACGCTGAAAACAATCTGAATTGGAAATGTAATTTGAAACATGTGGGTGTAATGAGTTTCTGCCTACACTCAGGCACAAACTGTACAAATTGTGGTTGGAAGAGAACTTCCAGCTGAGGTCAGAAGAAGTAGATAATGCTCACGTAACTGCCCAACTTTCAGCTGCTTTCATTTTTTTTTTGTCGTGTCATAAGAGTGTCATAAGAATAAGTCAATTAAAACCGACGGATAAGGAATCACTAAAGAGTTCACATCAAATAAAGATCAGAGTGTTAACCACCAAAGTTTTATCTGTTTGATACACTTCAGGGAAATCATTGATAAAAGCTTTAAAACACTTACCATTTGATGCCGTGAAATCAATCGCCACTGTGAAATTAATCTGAGTCCTACAAGAGAAAACGAATCATGTAAGGAGTAACGTGGAGCCATCAATCACGCTAGATTATACCACAGCATGTTTCAAAGCATGCAGCAGCGAGCAATTAAGCAGCGGGTTATCGGCAGCTGTCAGTCTTATTATTGGAGCTAAGAGATAAACACGGTGCGCTAATCCTCTCAGCTGAGTCATTGCAGAGTCTGCAAAGCATCACCACTGCAAGTGACTCTGGATTTAATGATGAAAGTAATGCTGGTGCTCAATCTCTGCAGAATCATACACAGGCTTTTACTGTGAACTCACCCGCCTCGGATGTAGTCCAGGAAGGAGAGCTCAGTGTCCACGAGGCAGGATAGGAGTGTGACCTGCCAGTCAGGAGAAGTGCAGGAGTTAGACAATAATCAGTGTTGCAGAGACTGTAAAAGGAATAACTCTCTAACAAAATGACCATTTGTATGTCAATTACTCACTCCATGTTGCCTTGAATTCGAAAATGTCGTTTTTTTTTTCTCGCATGCCTCCATGGTAAACAAAGAATCAAGAAACGGAGAAAAGTCTTGATGAATTGAAGTAAACGGAGGCTGCTTTTAACATCAGCAAAACTTTATCAAAACAGGATTAGACCAAATCCCGTGGATTCAATTTGTATATCTGTATAGTCAATATGTTTAGGATTAAACTGTTTATAGAGCACAGCATTATTAACCAGAGTTTCTGTACAACAGCACAAAGTTCTTAATAGATCTAATATCTGCATTTTGCTCCACAAAAGTGCACCAGATTGATAGCATTTAACTTTAAGTAGAAAGACTTCAGCTAAAACGGATGTCTTTGGGAAGTAGTGAGCATACGACTGGATGAACTGGATTATACTGCACGAGTTGTGTGAGAGTTACTTTAACTCATCAGGACTTTTCTGTTTTTTGAATCATTGTTCACCATGGAGGCATGAGTGAAAAACAAAGTTTTCTTCAAGAATTCAAGGTAACATTGGGTGAGTAATTGATCTAAAATGGTCATTTTGTGGATGAAGTATTACTTTAATGTAGCACCTGATGCTCAGATTAAACCAATGCTCATACATTTCTAGTCAGGCTGGTTAGGTAGACGACAATATGACTACGGTTATCTAATGATTCCTGATTCAGTGCGAGCAGCAAAACCTGCTCAGCACATGGATTCAACTGTTTGGGCCCAGAGGCAAAAACGTACTGTTGGGTAGTGGTAGTCTAGTGGTCGCGTAGTCAGGCTTTCAAATACCGGAAGGTTGTGAGTTCAATACCAGTCTGCCACCATTGTGCTCCTGGGCAAGGCACTTAACCCTGAGTTGCTCCAGGGGAACTGTCCCTGTAGTTAGTTCAATGTAAGTCTGGATAAGAGCGTCTGCTAAATGACCTGTAATGTAATGTACACACGGCACACGATAGACGGACGACCCAGAAAGCACCCAGTACTCCTACACAGCCTGACCCTGTGTTTTCTCTCTGTCTCTGAACTCTTTTACAGGGTTCAGTTCAGACTCAACTTTTTCTTAGTCGAGTCTTTTCCATCATTTGAGGTTCACAGGTGATGTGATGTATTATATCAGTGTTTCCCTGACTGATGTCAAGAGGACAGTTACATGACAGGTTGAACTTTTTGACATCACTGTTACTTGCTATTGTTATTGTATATGAAGCAGAGGTAAAAAAAAAATACATTCCTGAATAAATCACAAACTCTTAATAGTAATTTGGAGATTAAGTGTTAAGTGAAAAACATCACTGAAAACTGTTGACTCACCGTTCCTGAGTTTTGGTACTTTTTCTTCTTCTTTCCTTTTTTCTTTGGATTTAGCACCTGTGGAAAAAACATGAGCCTGAATCCACTTTGTTGCGTCTCAGCGAGCAGTGGGTGATCCCTACTCATGTCTTGTCATGTCAGCAAAAGTCAAATTCTGTGTTCACATTCTTTCTCTCACTTTCTGCCATTAATTCTTTACTTTCTATGCACTTTGGAGAAGTTAGCCTTCAGGGCTTTCTGCCAGAAACCTCCTTAGGTTTCGGCAACAAAATAACTTGGTTAGGTTTAGGAAACAATCATGTTTTGGGTTAAAAATAGATCCCTTTTCTTGCAGAAAGCCCTGAAGGCTAAGTAAGACCATTTAAAATGTCTACTACTTCTACCCACTCCAATTTGTTTGTCCCATCATATCTGGCTAATCAGCAATCTACCTGTGTTCCTGGAGCAAAAGTTTATTCTAGCCAACATTTCCCTTGGTTGCTTGCTAAACACAACAAATAAATATTGTTGTTTTATTCAAGTTGATCACTCCAGACTGGATCTGTAGCTCAGCTCTCCACTGGACTCCCTATTTAAGAATGTTGTGCAAAGAGACATGCATTGTGCAAATCATTGTTTCAAGTTTTTACATAACTTCTGACTGACCACAAGATGGAAATGCAGATTGTTTCTTGGATACCTTTTTGGTGGCCTTTTGTAGTTTGGCGGATTATCTGTTCTGTGTCTCCTCTAAAGTTTAGCGATCTTTTCACCTCATGCTCTGTGTCAAAAAATGGTCCCACATCAAGCATGGATCTCCCCTTCACTGACCAATTTAAATGTTTGTGAGGACATTTATGGAAAGTCAGAAAGGCTGTCTGAGGGTTAAGACTCGGTTTAAAGGTTAGGGTTTGATATTTGACCGGAAGATAACCCTCTACAAAAGAGCCAATCAAAATGTATTTCATACACTACTCTTCGAGCAAGAAAATATAATCCTGTTAAATTGGAAGGAACACTGGATCAGGGATGCTTTGAAGCTCTTCTTTCTTGAATTTAGAGAAGAATAGATTTTCTATTCAAGTGTGTGATAAAAGGCTGCCATACTTAGAATCTGTCATAGATTCTAAGTATGGCAGCCTTTTATCACATACTTGGTTAACCAGTTGTGAATGTATTTATCTCAAATCAAATCAGTTCAAAAAGTGAAACACATGTATATGTATAATATGTTGATTATCAAATTACTCATACTGTGTACTGAAAACCAAATAAGTAAATTGGGGGAAGGGGGGAGTGAAAGCACTATAAGATAATGACTCCACAAGTATGGAAACGTGTAAAGAATATCACCTCATAGATGTGGAACTGTGACTGGCTTCTGGACATTTCTCTGTAGCTGGTGCTGAAGTCTCCGATAAAGTCGTGGCTATAAAAAATGAACACACAGTCACATTTCTTCCCCCCTAAAAATAACCCTCCATGTTCTGCATTATAGTGGGAAGCAGTGAACAAAGGAGCTAAAACAAAATCCCCAAATAACAAGAATCAACGAGGCCATAATAACAGTAAAAAAAACTAAATCTCGAGACGTACAGATTTGATTCATTTCTTTTTAGTGTATTCAGATTGTCAAAGTACAGGAGAAATCAGGAGTATCACTAACAAGCTCCTTGGTTACCAGAGGCGTGGGCGTAGCAACCAATTTCATAATTTCATGGAGATAATCAGGCCGGCTGGAATCAGGGTCAGAAATTTGTGGGAGCTCAATGCAAAAGGCGAACTGCGCTTGAAGTGTCAAAAACTGGCTGTGAAAATAACAATGAAGGGGTGAACTGTGCCCCTGAATACTGGGAATCCACTCGCTTCATAAGATAAATACCGTCTTTATTCCCTGACTGACTCTACGAAATTATATGTCAAGAAACCGTTTAAGCAGTATTAATAGTTAATGTATATTGGAAGCAGTAGGGAGTGTTGTCACATGTAGGGCTCAACACTGGTATTTTTCTACAGTTTCTGCTCTAACAGTGAAAAACAAGAGGGTGAATCAGGACAGACATTTTGGAGCGTGATCTGTGACTATAATCCCAAATGTCCCTCCCTACTTTGCACATATGCTCTTGTACTTTCAGGGCAGAGGGCAGTTGTCCTTTTTTTTTTTTTTTTTTTAGGAGCAATATCAGTGTCATCCGGCCAAAATGTTTATGTTGGATTAATAAATAAAGCAATAATAGAGCCACCACAATATATACCTCATAGGTAATTACTACATGTACTCTGCCCCAGGGCCTGGTTGCAAATGTAAGTGGTGCTTATTTCACAGCAGGATATCAATAAAATTATAAAACTGTATAGATGGATGGAGCATCATTACATAAAATGCAGTGCAGACATTATCATTAAAGGGACAGTTCACCCCAAAAAATAGCAACATATTTCTTCTCTTACCTGTAGTGCTATTTTTTTAATCTAGATTGTTTTGGTGTGAGCTGGTGTGTTGGAAATATCAGCCGTGGAGATGTCTGCCTTCTCTTCAATATATGGAACTAGATGGCACTCGGCATGTTGTGCTCAAAGCACTACATTTGAAAACTATGTTTCTTTGCAGAAATCATGACCCAGTTACTCAAGAAAATCCACAGACCTTGTTGTGAGCAGTTTCATGCAGGAACTATTTTCTTTCTTTCTCACAACAAGATCTTCAGATATCTCCAACACTCTGAAAAATATGTATTTCGTGAATTGTCCCTTTAAATTTAAAAGTACAAAAGAAAGAGCATTGTTCCCTCACCCTCCATCTCTGTCCCAGTCGTAAACCTCCACCTTAATGCTCCTGCAGGGAAAGAGAAGAGGGACGACAGAAGGAGAGGAAAATCCCATTAAAAAACCAATTAGCACCACTGATTTACCGTCTTTCTGCTTAAAAAGCTGGTAACTGGTCCGTGGAAGGCTGGAGTCCTAGGTGTACAAACCTACGTAAGGCAGAGGGGGGAGGTTGTTATCAGTATACCCTGGTGTAACCCAGGCAAATAAGAAAAGAATTGGAAAAAGATAAAAATTTTAATAAAAAATGAATTAGAAAGCATTCAAATATGCGCATGCCATCAATGCTGCAAAGTCCTCTAAATCTGAACGACATAACCAATGAGTCTTATGTCGCTGTTCATTAGGGAGACCTGTCAGTCTAAGTGTAAAAATTGTCAGTGAAATGTTTGTTTGTCTACTGTACCTGTCGTAGTCTCCATTACACAGCGCCCTGACAGGAATCTTGAAGGCCTGCCACACCGGATCCAGGTTGTTCTTCACCACTTCTGTTTTGTGGCAGATGGTATACCTGAGAGTGAAAACAACACATTTACTTTAAAGGTCATCCATCTTCGGAGTAAAAATGTATGTCAATGTGTTTTTAAATGTAGCAGTAGTAATTCATTTTTGTACTTATTAACAGTTTTCCAAAAAGAATGCACCTCCAAATAAAGAAAATAACAATAAAGCATTAAATTAAAGGGGAAAAAACCTTTGACCGAAAAGGTGTAGGCTGAAGATTCAGCTTATTATATACTGTATATTATATAAGCTTTCCTTTTGACATATCATATCCTAGGAATGTATTATTAATGGTAGCAGCTAGCAGGTCTCCATCTACGTAGACGGATACCGGAACAGTATTCTGTTGAATTAATGCAAAACTAGGGGCGGGGCGCCATCACGAAACCAGAAAAAACATAAAATATACATTTTCCTTTTTGGTTTCCGTTTTCTTTCTAAAAGGACAACACACTACATGTGGTTTACAGAGCAGATATGTAGCAGACAAAAACTACTTAAGGGTAAAAACAAAACCCTGCGTCCACCTCCTCTCTTATTAAGGGGAGTGCATTGCCATAAGTATTTCATAAAACATGATCTTAGGCTGAAATAACAGCTTCCTGTTCTTTTTTATGTGGCACCTAGTCTGGCTCTTTGTAACCGCAGCGTGCTGCTGTTATACCCTGCGGCTGAACATTTAGGCTGCATCAGTTAATACCCAGCTGCACAAAAAGAGAATGTGTGTCTTCACTAAGACGCTGAAGTCGACTTGAATCAAAGCATCTGCGGGGCAAAGAAAGTGCGACCTCCACACACATTTTTCACTTAACTCCATCTCATCCATCTTTTCTCCCTTTATTTTCCTCTTGTCAACTCTGTCCTATTATCTCTCCTCATCCCTCCTTCTGCTGCTTTCTCCTGTTATCGTTTGGATGGCGTAAGTCACATATACAGCACTGAGAATTATGTAACGTCACATAGGCAGTTTAGACCTTATATCCTCTGTATGGGGAGCTTTTTGGAGCATGAAAAATCACGCTCAGAGTCTATATGCATATCAGGCATCTTTATACGATGTGTATGTATGTGTAAAACTGAGATAGCTGCTTTTGTTAATTCAGCCAATTGACGTCGGGGAAGCTGCTGTCAACTTACGATCCGTCTTCGTTACTGCGATAAAAGACAAGAAAAGGATCAGATTTCCCGAAGAAGTCCTTCTTATCCAGCTTGTTGCCACAAAACTGCAGCATCACCGACTCCTGAGACGGAGGGAAGTAACCAAAATATAGACGTTACACAGCCTCAGTTGGTAAAAAAAGACTCACAATGTGACCAGCTGCTATCACAACAACTTATATTAGATAAAGTTGCTTATTAGCTGTAGATACTGTATGTTGGAGAGTACATTTTGGAGAATAATTGTGATTTTAAAAGTCGATTTGGAAATACTTCATTATTGCTTCGATATCGATGAAAAAGATGGAACACATTGTACTTGTTCACATTTTTATATTTTCAGCCCACTGAGTTCAGGGAGCTGATATTAAAATTTGATCTTCACCTGCCCGAAAGCAGAGACTAGATGATTAAATCAAGATTATATGGCTTAATTCCCCCCTTGAACACTTTGACAGTAGCATATTATTACCATGATATCATCTTGAATCTATAATTAATGATCTCATTTTCATCTGTGTTGAATTTTTTCTGGTACAATGCATTCCCCTGCCTTCCAGTTCTTAGTTAAACTATTTCCTTTGTTTCCCAGGTTGAGTGCAAGGTGGACAGAAAAGCGAGACATGATGAACTCCTCCGATGGCTGCAATACATTCTGGCATGTTTCATACTGCGTCTCTAATGATTTTCCATCTCTTTCTCGTGTCATATGTTGGTGCACAATGGCTGCTCAGAGCCATTGCTCTTTGATTTGAACGAAGGACACCAACATGTGACATTCCACATTTGTTACTTTGACCTGAGAGATATAAAAAAAATAATACATTCACTATAAATATATTGTTGTGAAGTAGAATGTGTTTTTGTGAAGTGATGCATCCACAGGTGGCAAAATCGCAACCAAACAACAACATGGGCCCAGAATGGAGAGGTTTCTTTTACAGCGTCCGAATGTTTGAGGTGAATTGTTTTCTGTAGTCATCTGGCTCAGACATGACAACAGTCGTCTGTGTCTTCAACTGAAAACCAGTTCTCTCAAACTGGTTGACAACTGGCACCATGAACAAAAGTGTATTAATGTTTTCACCTACAGAGCAAACAGAAATGAAACCAAGCCTCCTCTGGGCAAAAGTTACTACAAATCTGTTAAAGCGAACATAATTAAGTAATAACAATATAACTTAGTGCTTGATGCTTCATCTGAATGGCAGCAGTACAGAAGTATTTTTAGAAATCACACTCTTGGGTAATACACTTGGGTCTCTAATTAAAGTCAAATCTCTGGTATCAAAGCGACGCCAGTGTTACACAAATAATGTATTTGGTGCATTCTTAAAGCAATAGTGTCAGTACAAAACTGCATTGAGGGAAAGTGTTGTGTTCCCATTGTTTTATATTTGGGGTTTGTGGCTGCAACCATAGAATAAACCAATAAAACGAATTCTGATCTAATTCTAAGTGCACCTATAAAACTGACAACTGGTATATAACGTACGTGTGTGTCTGTTGGTATTTACAGTATGTATGAGTTAAGTTTGTATAAAACTGTTAGTGATAACAGCATTTTAAGAGTTTTTTTGTTTAACTACCAGATGGGTCCGGCTCGTCACTTTGATAGATACAAGAAACCAGATGGTTGTTCTAATTAGAGGAAAGTATCTGAAAAGTGTGAAAGTTTTACTTGAAATGAATCAGCAGGGGAACCAAACAGACTCTTACCCTGCAGTTGCTCAGCTCTTCTGCCCTCACTATGATGGTGCCACATTTCTTTCCCGGGATCCCGCTAGAAAAAGAGAGAGAGAAAAAACAAAATATTCCCTTTACATCCAAGCAGCCAAAGGCCTCAAACAACGGGCTTCTGACAGGTAGGACAATGGGTTGAATCCACAGAGACACAGGAAGAAAATCTGTCTTCCTCCCTCTTTATTGTATTGTACTTCATGTTTAACCTTTTCAATCAGTTTCTTTTTTTTTATGTTTCTGTTTCTTACATCTTCTTTTCATCTCCTAAAAACAAAAAAGCTCTGCTTACTAAAACAATTTAGACTGTATAACCCTATTTGCTGATACATGGTGCACCATGCATATTGGCACTGATCTGTATCTAAGTGAGAGACGGAAACTCTCTTGAACTGAACATACTGTAATGGCTTTTTTACATTGTATATATTATAATTATATTGATGCCACTGTACATACTACACATAGTGGTTTGTTGTTTATTAGTGTCACATCTATATGCACTTTAAGACTGCTTGAAGCTTTCCAATTTTGTTGTACTGACTGAGGCTAACATTCTTAAATTCATATTTTCTACATGTAGCATTTATCCAGCACAAACAGAAGTGTTTCAGACTAATAATCAAGCTCTATGAAAATGTAAAATTATTCCGCGGTTATAATGTCACTTAAATGCTCAAACTGCCAAAAATACAGAATGTAAAACTCTATCACCTTAGACCCCTGCAGATCGGGAATCAAACAGATTCTCTCTCACATTTATTTGCCTGATTGTCTAAATAAATATAAATGTATGCTGAATGAACACCTTCAAAAAAGAGCATCAACATAATCTAACCACATCCAGTGACATTTCATCTGCGATGTTTGTTTACATCCTGAGCTGGCGAAGCGTAATATTCAGCCAATAAAGCCAAGGGAGACTGACCACTAAAAATAGACCCGATGAATGCCTCAGACCGCGGGCCTGCTTCAGAGCGAGGAAGTGGGAGAGATAATTTCATTTGGCTAAGCACTGTCCAGTGCAATAACAGATGTGGAGACACTGATGGCACATTGATGTGAAGCTTTGATACCCCCACCAACCCCCCGCCACCTGAGACACACCGCCGCCCTTTGATGCACGGCGAAGCATTCAGTAAAATTAATTCACTGTACGAGCAGAGAGATTTTTCAGGATAGAGGGCAGATGGAAAAATGGCAGAGAGAGAAGAGATGAAAGATGGAGGAGAGCATGAGAGGCTGTTGAGTGAAGGGACAGTGAGGCTGCAAACATCAGAACGTAGTAAATAGGATTTTAGACTGTGAAACCCTATGTGCTGATAATAAATATCTTACAGATGTGTAATAAAGCTCATATATCATATATTCTAGATTTATCAGCCAGCATATTAAAAAAATAACAAGCCTGCTCTATACTCAAAGCTGTATTTAATAAACAAAAAATCTTTTTTTCATCTGGATTTGTATTTGTAAAATACACATATTGTATTTTCTTTAATAGTCATTTCAGTTCATTGTATGGTTTGCTTTGTCTGTTATTTTGGAAGTGTGCATACTATGTTAAGCTTTATGTTATCTTAGCCCCAGAAAAAACTATGTTTTCATTATTTTTTACCTCTTGCCTGATCGGACAAGTGAGTTGCTAGATTTACTAACCCAACGAGGCATTTTATGTTTCCTAAGGAGGCAGGTAATCTTTATTGTTGAGCCTCAGTCTCTACAGTATGTCTGTCTGGTGAGTGCTTATTTACAGATGTGTACAATATACATACTTGGAGATAATTTACCCTCTTTTCCCCTAACTTTCTGTCATCCATCAACTGTACACTTTCAAATAGAAGTAGAAAACGCCCCAAAACATGCTTAAAATATCAGCATTCAGAGCCAATGCAGGGAGTAGTTCTCCCTTCATGAAATGAGACCGAAAGTAAAGAAACGGGTCCTGTCACAGACCTGCAATTTATGTTAGCTATTTTTTCTTTTTTAATCATTATGTCAAGCTTTCCCTGACATTAACCATACCTTAATCATAGTATGATGTGAAAATAATGTAGAAATAGATAGAGAATTTGGAGTTTTGCAGAATTGTCCAATACCATCCTTCTGTCTGGCAATAGGCTTGTAATAGACAATCTTAGGATACATGAGTCATATTTTTTTCAGTCGTATAAGTGCAATTGTTCATGAAAAAGTAGCAAAATTTGTAAAGAAAAAAATTTGCGTGTCACCCAAGAGCAGCAACAAAACAAAGTTAATGACTGTGACTCAGACTGCACGGTGAAGCCACCGAAGTTAATTTACATCACACACAAAATGTGACTTAATCTTACAAAGAAATAGTTTTGTGTGTTTGGAGCATATTGTCATCTGTCTTCTTTGTTGCTCTTTTGTGATGTGCCTCCACTCGACTGAGCAGAAGTGTGATGCTTTTCACTCAAGATGTGTTTTTTTTTTGTGTGTTTCACTTGGAGGCAGCGGAGTGAGTACAAACACACGCACACACGAAGTTCTACAAACTTATAAACAATCCCTACACAATGATAAAGCAGATCTAAAAATATCTCAGCATATCTAAAAAAAAACTAAAAAGGGGGTTAAAAAAAGATCTGAGCGAATGACTGCAGGCCGAGGTGATTACATAACTCCGCGACAACATTTTCTTACATCACATTGCTTGTGTGTCTTCAGCAGGCCCATTCAGCTGCACACACACACACACACACACACACACACACACACACACTGGACACCACTCGAGGACTGGGGTTGAGGCGAGGGTCAGACTACTGATGTCTTGTTGCCGCAGTAGGAAAACAAAAGCAACAACAAATAGTTCTCTTCAGTCAGATGAAGAAGATGCTGCAGTTCTTCTGTGTTAGAGGACAGTGCAGCTGAGACAATATGAGACAGTCCAACTCCAGTTTATCAGCTTTAATAAACAATTGTCCGTTTTCTTTTCGAGAACTTGCTCTATGTCTATGCCTTTGATGGGTTTAAGAGAAAAATGTCTCCCTCAGTGTGTATATTTGTTGTGAATTTCCTGCAGTAACTTTCACTGCTGTAGACAAAGTTTGCTGAGAGAGTGACGTTTTCTTAACTCGGTATTCTTTACAAAATATAAACGCATTGCGGCTTCCTTTTTGTTTTTTGGGGAAACTTGCAATAGAATGAGTAGGATTTTCCGAAAAAACTATTTATAGACTCTTACAAAAAAATCCCTTTCAATATGACCCAATAGTGTGTGGTGGACTATGTATCTGCAGAGACGCTGCTGCCCTCTTTCTCCCTTCACCACTGTACACTTTCAAATAGAGGTATAAAATGCACCAAAACATGCTTAAAATATCAACATTCAGAGCCAATGCAGGGAGTAGTGTGGCTTTTATGAAATGAGAAAGAAAGTAAAGCTCATTCCAACTTAAATGAAGGAGACATCCGTCACAAACCGGCAATTAATGCTAGTTATTTTTATTATTATTTTTACAATCTATCCCTTACATTAGCCATACCTTAAACCATAGTATGATGTGCAAATATCATAGCAATGGGACCCTGCAGCCCTCTGCCTGTATTTTCTCTTTTCTTTTAATTTAGCTGTGGTAGGGAAATTCTTTGGCGTCAACCTCTATGAAAACGTAGCGACCAGGTGCCAGATTGTAAGCGTGCGTCCAAGAGGAAGCGGCGAAATTGGCGGTCACAGCAGCGAAAAATACGCAAATATAGTAAAATGAAACACGAAAGGGACAAACCTCGTTCCAAAACGAGAGTGAATCTGAACCTGGGGGTCGTCTTTCACCTGCTGGCGAGCACCGTAACCCTCGTTGAGGCGGGGCCAACTTTGAATGTAGTGTTTACAAACAGCAACCAGCAAATCCTACTCATTGTGCCTTTAAGACAAGCCGCACAAAGAATATTTCATGAACCAGCACCAGGTTTAACTATTTTGTTATGCTAGAGAGCAAAAATCAGACATTAATTCAGATGAAAATGCCCCTGATTATTTCTTTATGCTTCAGTTGAGGCTTCAGTTCAATTTAGGCTTCTTCAGAAATCGAGCTGGGAGCTCACCACTGACATCTTCCCTTTGGGTGAAATGTCCCTTTTCACGACACGCTGTTTACCATCTCAACGTGTTTACAGTCTGTCATTAGGCCTGCTGCTGTTTATCTATTCATCTCATTTGGCTGATGGAGACAGTGTACGCTTTCATCAACATCTTGGCTCATTTTCATGCCCGTGCTTCACTTCACTTCAAAGACAAACAGTAGCAAGTGATCTTAAAATAACATGCTGATTTTCAATTCATACCACTGAATGGATCAGAACCTAAAATCGGAGCCCAAACAGCTTTTTGTGGCACCTAATGATAGTGGCCCTCTAATTAGAGTAATGCAATACAATCCTTTTGCCTATTCGCTTTCAATTACGAGTGTGTAATTAAAAAAATTGTGAGTGTGTTTGTTTGTTGGTGCATGTTGTGTGCATGATACAACTCACATCAAAGGTTTTTCTAAGCGGCTTCCCAGGGAGCCGACTATCTCGCCCAGCGTACAGAACGCCTGGCCCAGGAAGTCCTGCACGTGTGGAAAAACATACAATTAAGCACATGAAACAGAAATACAGTAAGAAACGTAGAGGTGCAAAAGCAGGGAGAAACATTCATTAACATGTTTTTGAAATATATTCATTTAATACCGTATTTAAGACTGATCCAAACGCACCATGCTACACCATGCTAACACAAAAACAGCTCAAAGTAAGCTTCCCCAATATGGAGACTCAAAGGGTTCCATATTAAATGAATAAATAAGACATTATTTATACAATCAGGAATTTGTAAAATAATCCAATGCATTTTTTAAACTGAGGAAATTGCTTCCTTTTTCCAAAGTCTGTTTTAATCAAAACACAATTTTTTTCACTGACGATTTTATGTGATACTGCCACTTAGACCTGAAATGAAAAGTCGATTAATCAATTACATGGTCGAAAGATACTGAATCAGCAACTACTTTGACATTTTATCAATCATTTTAGTCATCATTCTTTTGTTTCAGGTTGTCAAATGTGATATTTTTCATTCATGATTTAATCATATATGATAGTAAACTCAATATTCTTGTTTCTCTGTAGGTCAAAAAAAAATAAATTATCATCAATGAGTCACCATGGGCTGTGAGAAATTATAATGGAGTTTGAAAAGTTTTACAACTCTTCTGACATTTAAAAAATCTGATTAATTAAGAATTTAAAAAGCAGATGAACCTTTATTGAAACGAATCATTAGTTGCAGCCCTTCTGCCACTTTTCATCACAATATCTTTGTCAATCAACAGAAATAAGAGCAGGTATGTGAGTCGCTTGCTTCGGTCTGACTGATCAAACGGCCATGATACCGATCAGCACGGACACGTGAAACAAAAGAAGAGAACGCTGTTCAGTAAAAACAAAAGAAAAGCTTAATTTATGTATATAATGTGAGCACTGCAGAGGCAAACAGAACACAAAACGAAGGCTTGGAATAGCAGCTACTCAGGCTGTAAAGTGTTTCAAGTTCTCCCTCCGCTGAGTTGAATGTGTGTCTTGTAACAAGTCATATCTTTGGCTTCCTTTCCCTTTTTCATGTTTATTTTGCACAACGACAGCTAAACCCAGCGTGCAGAGGATCCTGTGTCCTTGTTGATCACTGTAGGGTGACCATAAGAGAGGATTCGGTTTGGGAGGAGGAGCCTTTGGCCAGCAAGAAGAGCAAAGAGCAGAGAGAGGGGAGGGGGTATAAAAAGTCTGTTTACAACAGGCAAGGAAAGGATTGTTCACGCACTGCTACTGAGGCCTCCCCTACCAGATTGTGTGTGCACGTGCGTGTGTGAAAGCATGCATGTATGTGTGTGTGTGCGTGTGCGCGTGTGTAAAAGTGCTTGACAGATGAGCCTTGTTGAGTCCAGCGGGCATAAAGCTGCTTCAAAGATCTTTGCCGGTGCTGAGCAAATTTCTCCCCCAGCCGAGGTCTCGAAACAAAAAGAGATGACAAAAATGCTCTGGCCTTTCCAGAAGAAATGTGCTGCTAGCTAGCAGTCCCAGCCCAGCGCCTGCCCTCAGATATCTAAGGCCAGAGGCTGAGGCGCCTCAGATTAACTGGCTCAGTGGTGGCAGGGAAAAAAAGAGGTTAGGAGGGTATCTCCAAGTAAATAAGATCACAGCTGAATCCCACAAGTGCAATTTCCTTCTTAAAGTCTCCTCTGCTCATTAGGCATCTAATATACATAAATATTTATGTCCATAAAGTTAAATTCCACTATTTGTTAACATGGGTCTGTTAGTCATATTTTTGTCAATTATGACAATTGGTCATGATAACATTACATCAGGGGTTCTCAAACTTTTTCAGACCAAGGACCACTTAACCAATAGAAAAACACTCACGGACCACCTGACTCCCCAAATATCCAGAAACAATAGTCCTGCTTACCACTCCAACAGTATATTACACATTACAGGCTGATATTGAGCTTTATGTGACCCTCTCTACATCGCTCGTTCACACACTAAATCAACAATTCAAATACAACAAGGATTCTACAAGCATTTCATTCATATGTGATCTAAACGGTAAATGCTGCACTGACTAGATTTATTACTGAGTTTATGTTCGAGCAAACAGAGCTGCAACTTACTTATGAAAATTAAGGTTTTTTTCACATCCCTTTTCCATGAAATTTTTTCATAGCCAAGCTTTTTTCATGAAAATAAGGTTTTTTTTTCACTTCCAAGCTTTTTTTCATGAAAATTAAGTATTTTTTCACATCTTTTTGACATTCAAGCTTTTTTTATGAAAAATAAGCATTTTTTCCCCCATTAAAATTAAGTATTTTTCGCATCCAAGCTTTTTTCAAGAATATTAAGGGTTTCTTTTGACATTCAAGCTTTTTTCATGAAAATTAAGGTTTTTTTTCACATTTAAGCTTTTTTCATGAAAATTAAGGTGTTCTTTTTTGTTGTTTTTTTACCACCAGTGGTCCACAGACCACTCTTTGAGAAAGACTGCATTACATGAATGATAATAAAAAAAAACTCCAAACCAAATTGTTTTGATCCCAGTTTGATCTTTGTTAGGTCAAAGTGTTTAAAAAACAGCCATCACAGCCAGAGGCTGATGGGCTCTAAGATAACAGCAGTAGCTGAGCATACAACACGCCCACGGAGATAAATGTGCCACGTGCACCATATCGGCCTGCTGTATTGGAGGAAATTGTTAATTTTTTGTCGATGCGATATTTTACTTTAAAGCCTTTAACTGCCGATACCGATGACGTGCCGATGTTATCGTGCATCCCTACTTGTAACCCCCTAAAATGAAGCAGTTTCTGTTACTACCCGTCATTATAGGATGCTTTATGCGCATGAGTTTTGATTAGTTCCACCGAAGAGTGCTTTTCACCCTATGAACTTCCTTTGAAAAGGGAGGTAAAATATTTCAGCATTTCAAAAGGAAAGAAAGTAAATATTAGAGAAAAAACAGAATAAATGAAAAACTAAATTCACTGTTTTAAGTCCAGTGATTGTCTTGGGTTCAAGTCTAATAAAGCCCCTTTTTGCCCCATAACGTTGAACAGTCTAATAAAGACGAAAATGTCACAAAACCTTTTAAAAGGTTATTTTATTTGCTTTTCTAGCAATTGTACATTTAATAAGAGGGCTTAAAGTTTAAAGTTAAATCCTGGCTGTCAGTCTGTAACACACTACCAGTTAACATAATTACTGCTTGCAAATAAAGACGCCGTTTCCCTGCCTGGATTAATTTGCAAAGAATCGAGTTAAAAATAATGAATAAAGACTGTTTGTAAGAAGGATATTGGTGTATTGAACCACCAAAATAAACAGGAGTAAAACAAAGGATTGTGCACAGGGCCGTGACATGCATCTGTCAAAATGAAAAAGCAACATCCACTTCATCTACTAGGAAACAGGATACACAGCCGTTAATTAGCTTTTACTGTACGCTCCGTCTCTACACATCTCCCCCTGCAGCCATATCTGCACTAGGTATGAAAACCATATGGCACAGGGAAAACATCTGCTGTGTTGGGAGGAGGATGGCATCCTCAGACGCTGCTATTGATGCTGCCAAGAGAGATACTGTACTTGTGTGCATTTTTTAATATATTTTCTGTTATTTAAAGCGACTGCCAATGGACTTTGCCTGGACAATGGAGCCATCACTGCGTGCCAGATCTCCAATCCCACACATCCACAGCGACGACAGGACGCATCCAAGCGTCCTCAGCCTTCATGCTGAGAGTGAGTTGCTACGCTCACATTGCTCAGCGCTCTCAGTAGAAGCCCGGGGGCAGGCTGGGGTTGGGGCTGAGGAAAAGAACTGCCTGCAGTTGGCAATGAGTATGCAGCCGGGTAATAGGAAGAGGGCTGGGGGAGGAGATGGAGATGGAGTCCAGGTTATAGACAGAATTGGAGCAGTGCTGCTGGAGCTTCTGTTTGAACTGAAAGTGAATGATGGGGCTGAAGGGCAGTGAAATCTGAATTTACAAGTTTTAAATGCAGATGGAGTTCAAGATTGACCAAGAAAGGCAGGCTGAATAGTGTTTGGGAGTAACTTAAACCTGCAGTTCATCATGAGCAGTGTCAGGGGGGGCATGCAGGGTGTTTGCAAAACTGCACTCTTATGAGAAGGGGCAGAAGCAGAACCAAACCGACGTCTGATAAGGAATGACAAAGCTGATATAATCTCATTGCTTTATTAGAGCCTGTCAGCTAACGCTAATATTCATGTGTAGAAATCTGGGTCGAGATAATAAAAAAATTGACTCTATTGATGGTAGCTTGGCTATTTATAAAGGGTCGTGCAAGTGACGATTTTCTCTGACCAATCAGTGGTCTGCAGTGTTTTTAACCTCGACCGAGATGATACCACCAGCTACCAAAATAAACAACAACAATATATATATATACACAAATCCATAACTTGTACCTTAAACCTGGGGCTCTCTTGGTTGATGACTGGATAAACATATTTCATCAAATATATATAAAATGGAGAAATTGACATGATGACATCTCAAATGTGTGATCACATCTCAGATCACAGAGACTTCCTTCAAATCTCACGAGCATAAAATAGTATATACATATAAGAAAACAAGTACCCCAATATATTTCATTGAAGTAAGAATTTAAAATATATCACTACAAGTGACGCTATTTTGTATAGTTGTACGGTCTTGTCTGTTCTTATTCTGACCACCTCCACACAAGTAATTGAATAATTCTCATAATTTCACATCTTATTGTCTTGCACTAGCATTTCTAACAAACACAAAAAGCAATCTAGTCAGAAATATTTCACGGAGACTTTTCAAATGTGAATTTAAATGCCAGCACGGTTGTTCCTGTTATGCCTCTTTTACCTCTGACATTCTGATTCAAATCAGGCTGCTATTGTAGTGGAAGGGTAAACATTTGGCTGTGTAATATTTTCATGAATGCACAACTGGGATTGTTGAACAGCTGAGGTGAAGGACAGACTCACGTGTTTAGAGAGGTTGTCGCTCTTGCAGTCTAAGTCATACCTGCAGAGAAGAGAAGAGATGAAAGGTTTGAGGAGCAGGTTTATGACTGAAAGGCTGCCAAAACACAAATTAGTAGTCAATGACAAAAGCTTCTCTCTCTCATCACCTACCATTAAAGCCAGCCACTTGTCCGCTCATCACTACAAAGAAGCTTTTCAGGTTTAAAGTAGGCCTGTGATTATGGCACCAAAAGCTTTGGTGATATGATTTCATGCATGACGGTACAACACTGTGAGAGGCCCAAGTATCATTTATAGGCTGCCAGGTGAAAATATTTACACTTTACCCAGAAAATGTTCTATTTTCCAATTTTACGTATTAGTAGGAGTTGAATAAAAAAAAAGATATAAAAAGGATAAGACGGCTAAAAGAATAATTATTTAAAATGTCCATTTAACTCACTGCAAAGGATAAGCATGGATGGATGGATATTTGAAGTCTGCATGTACATCCCAGTAGCAATGTCTAAGCATGTCTTTTCCAGTATTTTTGTAGCACAGTACAACCAGATCACAACCCTGGATGTACAGTTTTCACTTAACTTTTGTTCACGTTTGTTTTCTAGTTGTTGTTTGTATATTGTCATACTTGACATAATGCCTATATGTTTATTTCTGCTTATCTATTGTTAGCTATGTTATCTTTGTTGGGTTGTGGCATATATTTCCATCTGCCTGTACATTTGTTCTCAGCACTGTCTGTAAGTACACTGAAAGCAGCTGACAAGCGGAGTCAAATTCCTTGAAAGTATCAAAATAATTGGCCAATTAAGTTGATTCTGATTCTGACAGGACAGCTGGCAGATAGTCTAAACATATTTATGAATACAGTAAGCTTAATCACAATATCTGGGTCTCGGGTGTCACTTTCGATGAAACTTCAGCGAGTAAGGCATCTCAGTGCTCCATTCTAGCATTAAAATTGCATTTGGCAAAAGAGTGATATAGTGTTTGATTGCTTGTCTTTGCTAAAGCTTAGAGGAATGATGCATCCCATCACCGCATTCAACACGGATCACTCTAAAGGCCGTGACACACCAAGCCCATATCGGTCGTCGGTTAATGTCTGAGCGTCTGTCAGCCTTGTTTTAGCGGTGTGTCCCGCGCTGTCGGCATTTTTCGGCCAACATGTTGAATTCGGTATTCTGATTGGTTGTTCAGGTTAAGCGAATCAGAGCATGAGGAGAGAAATGGAGGAAAACCAACAAACGACAAAAGCCAAGAGGGCACACACAGAGGCTCTTTTCATTTTTCATTTTGATCTCATCTGATCATTCATATACACAGATATTTTCATATGGCAATCTGGAATGAAGCTGATGCTACTTTATACAACGGCTTGTATATTTACAGTCCTAGGTCTTCCGGTTTCCTTTTTCTAATGATGAATATAGACTACTGCCTGAAGTTTTTTCCTCTCACGCAGGCGCAGAAAGCACGTGCTAGTTTGCCATTGGCTGCAATCTTTGCAGTGTGTTCAAGTGCGACTTTTTGCCCAAGACAAAGGCGACATGAGGCAACACAGCGGGCGGCTCCGTCGCCACTAGTACTTTTATGTGGGCTTGGTGAGTCAGGGCCTTAACGGAGCTTTCACACCAAATTAGAACAACGCCATTATTTCCAATGGCAAGAGCGAGCCCTAGTGAAGCACACAGTCCTGATTTTCTGCCAGGTTTTGCAACAAAACTACATCGAACTTTGACCCCAAATACACTGACCTCCAAAATGCAACGCCAATGGAGACAAAGATTTTTAACTCTACACTCTGATCCTACCAGGTAGAAGATGGGTAAAAAATCTTAACATGACAGAAAATATTCAAGAGGACATGAACACAGAGTTAGAAAATACATTTTCGGATTGTTTACCTTACAATGCAGTAAGTATGTGACATCTTAGTTTACTGCTTTGTAGGATTACGTGCTCCACTTCATTTCACAAATTACCTCCAAAAAACTTAAATTGGTGTATGGCCATCACTACATTATGTACTGCATGGGTCCAATTTGGACAAAACTTTTGAGTAATTATTTGCCTAACCACTGCATGAAAAGAGTTATCCAAATATTTATCATTGTACTCCAATAACATTGGACAATTAAAAAAAAAAAAGGTTCAAAACCAAAGCAGCAGAACCAGAGATATCATCTTTTTTATGCCACACATTTCGCTTCCTTGTTCCTGGCTACTGCTACTACTACTACTACTACTACTACTATTACCCACAATGCAAATCTGTCTGAAGATTTTCTCACATATGCAGTAGCACTTCTCTTTCCTTTTAAAGTACACACCATATGCTCTTGTTATACAACCAAGCTTATAGTTGCCAATTTAAAAAGAATTGATATTTTTCTAAAATGTAATGAATTTTGTGGATGTATGAGTTCCACCTGACAACACTGCTGGGCTTACAAAGTACTTAATAAGGATTCAACAATCATATATTCTCTCCGTCTGGCACACTTGTCCATCCTGCAGGAGCATTCATCCAAAATCAGAGGAGCAATTTATCCAGCTTTATTTACTCCCCATAACCTGTCACCTTCCAGGGTGTCTCAGGTGTGTGTGTGTGTGTGTGTGTAGTGTGTGCAGCAGCGTGCAGCGTAGTGTGTAAAAGGGAGAGCCTGAGTGTTTCTTTCTACAGACAGCATGCCATGTACGATAAGGCGCCTGCTGACAAAACTGGGAGACGCTGTGTGTCACTACAGGAGGGGGGGTGGCTCCAATATAGTGATGTTACAAATGTAATTCCATAACAGCAAGGAAACACGCTGCTGTTACGCAACACGCCGAAGGCAAAATGCACAGGTGTGCTTCATGTTCTATTCGCCCCTTGCCTCTGTCAATCCCAAATGTTCATGAATGATTCACGTAATCTTATTTAATAATGAGACCCAAAGAGAGAGAGAGAGAGAGAGAGAGAGAGAGAGAGAGAGAGAGAGAGAGAGTGGGGGGAGGAAAGAAAAGCATACTACCGTTATCTGTAGTGTAGTCAAGTTAAGTCAATTTATTAATACAGCCCAATATCCCAAATAACATAATTTGCCTCAAGGGTGAGAATAACTCCTCAAATAAAATTTATTTAAAAGGTGTGTACAGAATACAGAACGTAGTAAAATGACAGTACTGGCAACCAGTATGACCAAATTATAGATGGAGTGTAATCATATATGAATAATGTATCATCATTTGGCTGCACATGTTTAGCCACACACACACACCCCCACACACACCCACGCACACAAACACATATGAGAGTGTGCAGGAGTGGATGTCCCACGGCGGCTCGTGAGTGCACATTTGCTGTGTGTGACTGAATATGTGTGTTTATGTGGATGACATCACTCTGCATCGGTGCTGGGCCAGACAGGATTTCTCTTGGTCCTGTGCTGTCTGTCTTGCGTGGGGGGGGGCTCCATTTAAACTGAACAACGATGACTAATGATGGCAAACAAACAAACGGGGCCGGTGGAGCAGGCAAACAACAAACGACAGCTCACTGACACTTGAGCTCCGTCTCCTAACAGCTCTGTGAAACCTTCATACCGACTGATACAAGATGCTACACAAATGTTTTATTAGCACATATTCGGTGCAGTAATTGGTCTTGACAGATTATCCTGAAGGTGGTGTTTTATATTTTTATTTATTAATGCACTTCCAATTTCTAGGCCATGTAGCTGTTTCTTCGGAGTATGAATCCACGTATAGTATGTTGCCTTGGACCAAAACGTCTGCCAAATGATTGTAATGTACTATATATTCAAATGTGGGTTTTTATTGTTTTTGATGCTTATTGATTAATAAATCTGGCTCTATTGTGATATCATTTTTGGCAAGGACATGTAGACATAAAGTGCATGAACATAACCAGCAACATTTATTTTGTTTAAAAAAACAAAAAGTTAATATTTGAAAAAGCAAAAACAACAATTAATAATGTAAGGTTCCTATAAATTTGAAATATGTTCCAAAACAGAACAGAATATTGATAACCTACAGTATACTCTGGAAGAAGTATCTTCAAATCAGTGAAATAAATAAAGTTAAATAAAAAAAAACAGCTATATCCTTCTTTTATTCCTTTTGGGAGGGCAATTCACATCATTTTTTAGGTCTGATACAATTTGCCACACTTGATTAGACAACCATCCACCTTGGGGGCTTCCACTGGCTTCAGTGAACATCTTAAGTTTGAAAAAAAAAAAAAAAGCACAGAGGAGCACTGAACATGGCTGGCAGTGAGATGGGGGTTAACAGGATTTCCAGGCACGGATAGCTGTAGAGGAAGTAAAGTGTGTCGTGGCTTTGGGGTCTTCGGGTAAAGAGAGCATGGGATGGTTTAGCAGCAGCTATGCTGGCGGTTTGCGGGGACCTCCGTGCTGCGTGTCTGTGTGGATGTCCTGAAGGGATGTGAAGCACTGAGTGGGAGTGAGGGAGGTGGAGGTAATGAAGGGCTGGGGGAGCTGCAGGAGCTACAGTAAAAAACACTTGCAGACCTTAGGATAGAAGCTGAGGAAAACAGGCGTAACCACTGGTTCTTCTAATGAGAAATCTGAAAAAGTGTGTGTCTGTTGTGTGTGTGTGTGTGTTACAGAGCAACATGAGTAGCCAAAAGTGTGTGTGTTTGTGTGTGTGTGTGTGTGTGTGTAAGGGGGAAGGCTAGCCATGTCCTGGCTGCGAGTGATCGTAGGGCCATCAGCCCAGCAGACACTAACAGGGCCTGATGCTCACCCACTCGACAACAAGTCCTAGAGGGAGTCGGCCAGGCTGCACACGCACACGCACACACACACACACACACGCACGCACAGACACACACCATCATCCTATAGCCCCTCTATCCAGTGCTTGTCAGATTTTAACATCTTGCATGATACTCTGGATGAAGTCTGTGCTACATGCATCGAGCACACGGGAATACATGCAGATGGTCAAAGGTTTCTACATTCAATATTCAGAGCATTAATACTTGTAAAGATATAGTGGAGTAATGTCGTCCTGAGCAGAGAATGAAGTCATACTCCCTCTGTGTGTGTTGTAATCTGAGCTTCTCTGTGCTTTGTTTACATAGCCGGTCCAGCCGCACGTGCATGTTAGTGCATGTTTGTGGCTAGAGAATCTTCACCGCTCTGCACTGCGCCCGAACAGCGGTTGAGTTTGTAGTGAAGTAGGCCCATTTCTGCAGCTCGCCAAAGGAGAATGACCTCATTTATTTATTTCGCCAATGTAGATTTTTACTTGTGTTTGGCGAGTGGCGGGTGCACAGCGCACACACCTTTAAAATACAAATGTCCACACACACATATTCTCAGATTCGTACAACCTCCCATAGACACACGCACAAACATCCATACACACATGTTTATGTGCCTGAAGGTATACACACTGACCTTATCTGACACAGACTGTATATACAACTTAAATAAAATGCACTGCTTACACACACACACACCTACAAAGCCAACAGCGCACGTCTCTCCTTGACCTTCACTATAACCTCCCACAGCTTGTAAGCAGCATGTAGTCCTGCTGACAGGCCAACAAGTAAACAAACAAAAGAGCCGTTCCATATTTCATGAGCTACCATGGGAAAATACAGTGAAAATGCGTGAGGCTGGAACACAATAGAGAAAAATCCTCATTATCATAATTACTTGGACAGCTTGACTGTTAGGGCTACATGAGGAAAGATAACTTTTTTAACTCTTAACTGCGGCGTAACTCAAAATACAGGTGTGTCTGATGTGGACAAGATAACATGTAAAAAAATATATATTTTTCTATCATACACCAGAATTCACCGGTCTGTCAGTCTCAACGCACCTGAACATAATGAACCAATCAGGACAATCTTCTCACTGTATGTCAATCACATCACATGCACGACTCACTCACTTAAGATGAATAAGCTTTGTTGCCAATTTAGCAACCAGCTAGATTACAGATATTTTCACTTTAGTAACTCACTTTCTGTAACTTTATGTCAAAAAAGAGCTTAGCAACAACTTTACATTATTACCTCCACTTTATAATGTTGGTAATATTGATTGAACTAAGATTTAATATCTATTATTGAGAGCTCCCTCAAACAGTAGAGCCTTTTCCTGCTAAATCTAACAGTATATCCATTTGCTTTAATGGTCAATTCCATGACATGTCTCTCACTTAACTATAATCCTTAAAAGTTAACAAGTTAAAAGCACAGTGACTGTCAAAAGATAACATTTTAAACTACTGGGTCACAGATTTCAGTTCACCAATATATACAACTGGGAATCTTCTGAATATCAAATAAAAAAAAACACATTGCAAACTATGTTTACAAATCATACTACAAAATAAAATGCATGAAGGGGGAGAACATAATGGGGCCTCGAAATAGGACTTCAGAGGTGTTTGTTGGCCGCAGTGGTAGCTGAAGAATCTTCAGTTTTAACAGAGCAGGTTCTATTTGAGCGGTAAGGACTGAGAAAACTCTGTGCTGTCCCAGGGATACCCACCCAGTGCTTAAGGCACTCAATTAAAATTGTATGATCAACTGTGTCAAAAACCGCACTTAGGTCTAAAGGGATTAAGAGCAAGCAATCTCATGCATCTGCTGTTGAAAAGAGGCGTTTGTTACTTTTCTAAGGGTTTTTTTCTGCACTGCATAGCATCCTAAAACATGACTCAAATTTAATAAAAAAAACAATGTTGGAAAAAAATGTTTTTCTAAATTATAGTAAAATTGAAAGAGGCCAGAGTCCAGGGTCTTAATCACTTAGAATTATTGACTTTGGCAGGTTTTGTAATCGTTTTCTTCATAATTCCACTGTGTGCAAATGGCCCTATTTTGTCTCAATGCACTGTATGAATGGGATGAATTCAAATGGAAACGCGGGGGAAAAAAGTGGCATGAAAACTTGTCTTTTATTTAAAAGGGAGAAGACTTACATCTCCCTCTGCGCAGACCATGAATATTTCAGTCTTAGCTCAACTTTGCTCCACACAGAGCAGCACCCACGCCTGCATGACCACACACACACACACACACACACACACACACACACACACA